>SJOL01011851.1:92071-118742 GCA_004794785.1 Opisthorchis felineus | reverse complement strand
GAGTCGCTTCTCCCTACGTTTTCCAGGGCCGCGCAAGGTGCGGACTAATCGCTTGGCAACTGAAAGACTGGCAGACCCGGATGTTAGACGAACTGACCAGAATCGTCTCCTAGAATCTCTTCCAAATGCTTCACCATCAGATGCGAACTCATACTAGGACGAGATTGCCACTTCTTTGCGTAGTGCTGGGAATTTTGCCTGTGGCACGGCACCACCAGGCGCACTCAAGCACTGGATATCAGCCCGGACGGTGGCACTCCTTGAATATCGGAAAATATCCCAGCCAGCCCCGAACATAACTTGATGCGACGAATTATCAGACGTCAAGTGAAGATGAGCGTGCAAGCCGACCGTGTTGTGTGGTAGACACAGAACGCGAAAACGTCATACGGAAGCCATCTCGCCATCAACCTGGTAGTGGTAACACCCATGGTGCTCTCTGGCATTATTTTGTGCAAGACGATTGACTACCGACAGACGGATTCGTGAAAATCAGTCGTCATAGGAGATAACATCAGTGTTAAATCTGAGGCTTCTATGGAGTTTAATTATGTAAAACTTTAAATGGAAAAAGAGAAAAGAGTGGATGGGAGGCAGACATGGTGCTAGCTTACTGTAAGCATTCTAACGCTCATTCATGCAATCTAGAATCAAACTGACAGCATGAATGCCATTGATATCGATTATCCGCCACCTGTTGTAATGTCTCCAGCTAAGTGCAGTGGGAGGTTTCACGGACCCCACCAAGAACACTTCAACTCTTCGTAATCCGTTTTATATCCATTTACCAATCACCAGGTGAGACGTTATCCACCTCACAGTTTGCGCCACTCTGAAGGCGATGTGTTGAACAACACTCGCCTCGGTTAACGATGTATCGGCATGCGTATACATGACCGAGCCACTGCAGCTGATGGTACTGGATGTTTTCCGCGACTGAATTACCTGCTGCATAACCAAATACCCGTTTTCTGGTTACCTCGTTACGAATCGTTGACGCCGTCTGACATCAGCAGCACTCCTGAGACGTTGGTGGTCAAAAACCTGAAGACTTCTCTAATCGTCTGTCCACAGAATCCATGTCTCGCAACCCTTAACCTAGCGTGGTACACGCGGCCCTTGAGACTGAGTGATATGTCTTTTTGACTCCACAAGTGACACAAATTAGCAAACCTGACTCGAGCCCTTTAAATTTATGCACTGACTTCGTCGGACACGCTTCGGTCAGAGGTACTACGATTACTGAGGTATGTAAAATACTCCACAACCTCCAGGGCTTCTCCTTGAATTGCAAGGGGCATGTTCTGAAGCATGGCTTTACACTTTGAAAGTGCAAGGCGCACACTAAAAATGGCATGACGGTGGTCAGTTTATTCAACAAGGCCTGTGCTCCGTCTTCAAAGAGTGCAAGCGTCCGAGAGGTGGGCAGTCTACGAACTGGCAAGGGAGTATAAAATCAACTAGTAAATTCAGTCAGGCTGATAACTGCTGCCTCCCTGGTGGGGGATCCCAGGACTCAGCTCACCAACAGTCAACGACAGTGACAGAAATTTCTCAATCGTTCATTCACTGGCGCTCTCCAATCAAAGCTATCACCTTCAGTGAATGGCTACCCAAACTAGAACAAACTGTCACTGCCTGAAATACTTGGTTATGTCTCCTCCGCCGCCCCATTTTTAGGCTACCGAGACTGTAGCAGCTGAAACCAACGTGCCCTTGGTGCATGATTTATAGCTGATAAACTGAACTGGACTGCGTTGATGATGTTGCTCTTCGATAACCCGTCTCAAGGTGGAGATATGGTCGACGCCTACTCGATCAGGGTGAATCCCAGGTTGATTCTTAAGATCCTGTCTCTCCCGGCAATCAATCAACCTGCGCAAAATAACGCCAGTGAGTACCTCGTCCGTTGGTGGACCCCACGTAGTCAAACGATTTTCGCTGTTCTGGAATTTGGGACTGCAAAGTAGCAGTCTTTGATCAACGCACACTCCGCTGTGCATGAGTTTCGTGTATTATCCAAGACAATCACCAATTGGGTCTCAGCACGCTATTTTACTTATGCGTTCATGTTTCCCGCGATCACAACGACATCGAAGCTTTTAGCCTGTTGCAAAAAACACCTAGAGTGCCGTAGAAACTGAGTTTGGTAGATTCACATCTACAATCCGTTGAGGCGTAAGCAGGGAGCGATAGGATTCTCTTTCTCGAGATCCTTTCAAGTAAGCTACCAAAGACACCGCGTCGAGGTTACTATCAACGAGTATCCAATGAAGTAGAGGTGCTTCTGCTCGGTGGCCTATCCCGGTATATCCAGCAGCAGCGGTCTGCTCGTCACCAGAGGGGTGCAGCCGGAAGCGGGAATAGAGCAAAGGGTGGTCAGTTCACTTGCATCCTGGATTCTTGTTCCTGACGGACAAACTGGTTTGCAAGGTGACTTATTCTCAATTCTGTTTTCGAGGGATACAACATCAAACAATCCCCAGTTTTTTCCTGTTTCAGCTCCTCAGTTATACTAATGGTTCGGATCACTCCAGAGCTTGTGGAAAACTCCCCGCAGTTCACCAATGCCATAAAGGACCGCGAATTAGACCTAAGAGGGTACAAATTCCCTGTTGTGGAAAATTTGGGCAGCACTCTGGACCAGTTCGATACTATCGACCTTTCGGATAATGAAATCCGAAAGCTAGATGGATTTCCCTTGTTAAGGAGACTCAAGTCTCTTATTCTCACAAACAATAAGGTATGCATTCACTCCGTCTGTTTACAATGTTTTGTTTCATTTGTGATCTGTTTCTTATTATATTTATTTGGTTCAATCTATGCCAAAGAGCGCCTTTATGTGCATCGGTCCTTAGTTAGAACTACTCCAACTAGATTACGGTTTTCTTCTGTCCAAATTTTTCATCGCTGATTATCCGTTGGGTAGAACACTCCTCACGAGGAACACAACCTAAAATTTGACTTTTGAGATTAGTGATCGTCATGGGTTGTTTTGGGTCATTCAACTTGTCGAAGTATGACGAATCTCGTTTGAGTGGACTGCAACAGCTTTATTGTTCAACTGGTCTGGTGGATATGACAGCTCTACGGCCTCGCTGAGTGTCATTCAACAATACCGAAAGAAGATGACGCTTCTGTATAACCTTGTTTCACCGATCTACACTGGATTTTACTCAGAATTGGGCTAAGCTATTGGTGGGACTCCCTGCTTTGAAGAAAATACTAAAACCTTAAGACATTTCGATTCCGCATCATTCGGATATTTTCCTCGACTGGACGGATGCTGCTTTACGCTTGTTCTGTTTTATTGTACCCCATTCATCTACATAAGTCACAGTAGCTGGATAACTGACAGTTGGCAGTGATCGCCAGACTGCAGCTGGAATATCGACTAGCGCACTTTTAGTGTTATGCGCTCAACCTGACTTTACAACCAGCATCAGTCTTTCACTACTCCGATGACACGGAGTGGTGAATCCAACGATGCGTACACAAATCAAGTGGCTTGCTCAGCAAATGGACTGACAAAGTAGAGTTATTGAGTAAAGTTACGGCCCATTTTTCTGTATTTTGCTTTAAAATTACTATTACCATACTCACCTTATAAAGACCACCCCTTCGTGAGAACCATTTTTCACATCCCCAGAGTTTTCCATCATCATAGCAGATGCCCTCTTCAAGGACGACGGGTCAGAAACCTGGCCGCTGCGCGTTGAGGACGTCAAAAGGATTTTAATGTTTGAACAATGATGTCTTCGGAGCATTGCCCGAGTCTGGTAGAAACACCGGATCAGTATTGCTGAAGTACGTCTAATAGTTTTAGGAAGAGATAACTCGCCCACGATAGATGAACTGATCACATTCCATAGGCTGCGCTGACTTGGTCACATGTTCTGTATACCAGTTGGCCGACTTCCTCGAAGAACCCTTTTCGCACAACTGCGTGAGGGGTGGAAACGGGCCAGAGGATGTCAAACACTGACTTGGCAACGAATTATGAAAGCCATTATCAGCAAACTCAGTTGCACTGGTCATTGTCGTCTCTCTGGATGGGGACCCCGAGACGGAACACATCAGCGGTTAGAGACATTGTCAGACATGGCACAGTCGCGTCCTCAATGGCACTTATCTGAGCTGTTGCCTTCAATGCATACCTCCACTCTCGATCTCCCCAATGAAAAGTCCACCGACACCACTCTATTTATGCATCAGCTACTACTTTCAATGTGTAGCTATCTACCCCCCCTCCTCCCCAAATCATCGGGGAACGAAACTATGGCAGCTAGAACCACTGTACTGCAAGTACGCTTTTTTTGCAGCTCATGATGATTAGCCCACCACTTGCGTGCTTGTTTTGTAAGGCTCAGTTCGCAATATCTTACGTATCTAGTATCCTTTAACTGCACCTCGGAATGAGATGTTGGGTCGCGGTTGTTATTGATACATAACAATGCTCTCGGGAGGCAACTCATACAAGATTACCTAGCAGACGGTAAAATCGCTAATAATAATGAGACTGTCCATGTCTATCATCATCATCATCATCATCATCATCATCAAAAGTACAAAATTAGTGTTCAACATTGATACTCCGCTGCCGTACACTTCACCTCTATATAAACCAGACACCCCAGAGCACCTGCCTACATCATCGTTTTCGTACGTTTTGCCACTCGGCAATCCGTGTACGCACTCACAATTGCACTGTATTTGTTTACTTGAGGTCAGGAGGGCAGAGAGTTTGGATGTGTGATAGAGAATGACGGAGGTGGACGCATCGCGGAGGTAGCAGATAACCGGACTGCAAATGCGAGTACGTATAGCGTAAAGTGATGGGCAAAACAGGATTGGCTAAGGTGCGACTTTTATACACGGCTGAAGCAGTTCCGACCCAGCAACTTGACATCCCATTGTACGTTCGCGGACAGTCTGCAACATTGACGTCTAGCGGACCATCCGCGCAAAAATTCCAATAGCGGCCACCTATTGACACGATTTGTTTCAACATTGACTATCTCGCAGAAAGAAGTCGGCTATTGCTCGCTTTCTATACTGGTGTAGAACCCGAATTTTGTGGCTGAGCTAGCTCGCAATGAGGATGGCGTAGAAGGGTGAATGAATTTGGTGACAGATAAAGGAGCTTGCACATACTACTGCCACCACCCCATTTCTGTGGTACATATCCATCCAGGCTTTGGTGCTTGGTTGCTTCTTGGTACAGTGAACGTGATGCTTACAACCAAAGGTCGCATTTACCCGGTAAACTGCTATGAAAACCTGTTTTCTTGGTGAACATACTGGCGAACTACTGATAAAGCTATTCGACGTTGGAAATTTCATTCAGGAAATTTGTGGCGTTTTTCACCGTGAACTAACTCGCCACATCTCCAAACCCCAACTGAGTTTAAGGACGACCTATCCGTCTCCACTGTGAAGAAAGGTTAATTTCGCCGACACGAAAAAAAGGAATCATTTAGGGCTTTCTACGCCTGTCTTGAAGTAAGAGGAACACAAGTATTAAACACCATCAAGATGAGAGTTGCCATCAGAACTTAATGGTATGGTGATTCAGACCGGAGAACGGCTGTGAATACCACTCAGTCAATGATATGATCGATCGTTTTCTCTTTTCAGTGCTTCCAAATAAAATGTATCCACGCATAAAGTTAAAATGGACTGTCCGATATCATTGACCGAAATAAACAATACATCGAGTATTTTTGGTGAGTAGAATTCTTTTAAACGGACGATGCGAAGCGTATCCCATTTGTCCGTCACGAAGAGACTGAATCTTACGTTGGCGTAACTGTTTGTGTGCCTCCGCGACCCATTAAGCTTATCCATTGAGTGTCCGTGCGACACTCAGTCCCTCATACCAGGTTGGTCAATGATCAACACAGTCTCCTGGCCCTCCATTTTGTGGGTTGGAACATACATGGTGACCTGTTCTATAAAAATGGTAATGCACTTGTATTTCCGCCAAACACCGCTACCTTGCAGTGTGGCTTCTGAAGTACCGACTAGCGTTTCCAAAGGGCGAGGGTGATGAAGCCAAGTTGAACAAGGGGTGTGCTTATGAGGCATAGTGAGTTGATTACTACTGTGCGTTTCTCCGATGAACCAGTTTGCTTGTTTTGTTCCTCGATACAGCGGTTCTAGCTTTCGTGCGCATAGAATGCGTGCATCTGTTTTTGCCTAATCGCACCAGACGTCATCATTTTTCAAGGGGCCTTCAATGCGTCGCTACCCAGTTTCCGAACTAACCGAACATGGTATCGCCTCCAATGCTTGGCTGTATGTCCCGCACTTTCCCACTTTCCGGTGATCGAAACTGTAACATCTGGAACCAATGTACCCACGATACACAGCTTATGGCTGAAAAATTGACTGGTCGGTTGGATGGAAGGGTTTTGCTGGGCGACAGAGCGATTTTAGGTAGGAGAAGTCGACGGGGTCGATGTGTAATTGTTTACTGTTATTGCTATTTGCAACCAAGAGACATGCTTGTTTCGTTTTAGAGCTGTACAGATAAACAAGGATCGGCTGGTTCTTTTCGGATCCGTTTGTGCATCCCATCATGCCCCTTAGTCAGTGTTGGTTTGCTGCCGACAGGGAATCCTGTAATGTACTCTTCAGCAGGATGGTCTCCCCTGGTGGGGGTCTCTGTTAATGGTGTAACTTTTACTGAAGGCGAGCTAAGGAGGCGATGGGCTGATAATTATAAGGATTACACATCGTTTACCGTGAGGGTGTATTGCAAAACCAAGTTGCTGATACGACTGCGTTGTTATCAAAGTACACTCTTAATGGTAAGCTTCGCCTCCCGTGGTCGGTTGTGGTTTTTATGGCCCTGATTACGAAGACCGTTTCCCAAAGGTGTACCCTGATAAGACGGAATATGCCGTTGCGTTTTTTGCGTAATCTAATTCTGCTCCTGGAAGGTTGTCTGTTACGTCATCAGTGCCCGCCGTTGTTATGCAAACTATCCATGCCCCTGCTGCCATCTGTCCTGCCGCGGCAGTAGGCGTAATAATTCGGATATCGTGGGTTTAGCCGTCACTGGCGATCATCTGCGACCTGTAATGACCTGACTAAACTATTCAACCACTCATCATGTGCAACGATAGACGGAAGCTCGAGATACCTCGGCGGTTAAGGTGCGAAGTTGTTGATCGGAATTTCGTGGTTCGAACTCAATCTCTCACATCTGCTGCTCCTGCCTGGGCTTGGGCAACCTGGCGGTATCTCGGCCTTTCTTGCTTCATCGGGGTGGCATGGCAGCTAAGCACCGAAAGGGTGTTACAGCTGAACAGTAGACATACTACCCAATTAGAAAGCCCGTGTAAGGTCAGTCTGATTGTACATCTTAAGCGGTCGATAAATGAACCAGTCCCACTAGTCAATAATGTGGCCGAAGACAGATTGAATTGTTGGTTTGTTCGATTCTGACAAAAACTGGTAGTTCTTCTAGACAACTTTCTTATTTGCTTCCTACCTTGGTGAGCAATATGTTCGTCCCTTGCTAGCTGCTCGATGTTTTCCAACGTGTGTTCTAGTATTTTGGAACAAGTTTCCCTCTTCTTGTTCACATCCCAACAACGCAGCAGGAAATTTCATGAACGCTGCTTCGAAGGTTTATAGTATAGATTCGAATCTTTCCTAATTAGTACCAACGGGATGACTTCCGAATGTAATAACAGTAATTCCTCTCCAGGGACGTCATACTAAACCGTGCCTATGCAAGACAATAGCCTTTCTACGAGAGACGTCCCTTGCAGATAATACATCGTACTAGGGTTTTGTATTTTGTTTTAAGCACTCATGCAATACACAAGGTGCGAGATAGGGTGCTAGTGCTGCACCTCAGGGAGAAGGGAACGATGAGTTGGGAGTTTGAGAACCGCTGGTATAGACCTATGACATCGGGCATAATTTTACCAGCTAGTTATTTTGTCCTTCTGTGAATTAGTCAGGTTGATTGGCAATTGCACAGACGACTGCGCTACGACGCGGCTTGGGCGTAAAATTCCGGTCTCACACAACAGGTAAAAAGTCGCCTCAGTTGGCTTGACTTGCATCTCCTCGTGGATTTTTCACTGAGTATGAGAATTACGGGCTATAAGCTATGGTGTTGTGTACATCAAACAAAAGTGACATGGTGGGGTTGCGGAGTGCGCTTGAAGTTTGACGATTTTCTAGAGCGTCTGTGGGAAATGACTAGTTCCATTAGAGGGCCCATGTGCATGTGGAAATTGCTGGAAATGGAGACTGAATAGAGTCTTGTGGTCACTAGGATGTGGATATTCTTCTGCATGAAGTGCAGCACACCAAGTGCCTCCGGATTCCGTCTCGACGATATTGCTTAAAGTTTCTTTTGTTTTGACATGCTATATATATCAGTACAAAGGAAGCCTTATGGATTACCTTCGTGACGGGCCCCGGAGGCGGCCTGTGCGCTGCACGTTGTGCGGAAGGATATCTATATGCTAATGACTATGAGGGAGTCCATAGAGTCTTCAGTTCCAGCGAATTCAACATGGATTAGATTTTCAACCATATTGCCGTTCAAGTCAGAGATTGCGCCTACCTGATGACCTCCCCCCCCCCAAAAAAAAAAACGGGACAAAACCGGTGAGGGGGATTATCTGCGGATTTTGCGCGTGTCTGAAAGCTACTAGACCTTGACACTTTTTAGATTTGTGTTTTGGATAACAGTTTTTGTTGTGCAGTTTCTTGCCGCACCGCTTGTGCATGTGCTTCCCATCGGATTTCGAACCAACACTTTCGATATGGGCTCTTTGTGAGGCACACTGCGACAGTTCTCGAGAAATGGGCATTGCAATTGAGCTACTTATGTTACAATCAGTAGCTCAAACCACTTTCCAGTTGCATGCGTATGACTGGCTGTCCCATCGCGGACGTTTTGATACAGATTCGTTGATGTTGCCTCATCTGTGAGGGCCAACAGAGAGTAACGAGTGATACTGTTGGAAGAACGTATTACTCTACAATAAAAAAACAAATATTACTGACGCCATAATGAACCGTTTTGTGGTCTGTTAAATTGTCGGTGTCCGCTTAATCGTATTATCCTGTGGAGTATGGTCACAGGGGGTTTGTTTCGTCTTTGCCAATAACTTCGACGAAAAACTTTGCCGGAGCTTGCTTTCTCCATAACGTCGTCTTTTTTTCTGCAAAACGAACGGAAGTACAGTGTAGTGCCACGATAACCGCTCTCCCCTTCTACAGAGACTGCCATTTGGAAGAGAGTTTCCCAGATGAGACCGATTTTATTTATTTTCCTAGCGGATATAGGTCGTGATAGCGTTTCTAAGCGCAATCAGTTCATATTAGGATTTTTCTGTTAGGTGTACATTGAAAGCCGTCGAAGTACATTTCTTATTCCCTCTTGTTTTTTCGTCCAACAGGATTCGTCTGAAGGCTACTTTTATGACAGTGCTCCAATCTCACCCAACTTATCAGCTTACACTTGTACTACCTTCCTTTTGACTTTTTCGTACAGATCGTCCGGTTGGCTGAAGACCTTGGACAACAAATCCCCAACATAAACACGCTCATTTTGACTGGGAATGCATTTTCGGAGCTGAAGGAACTCGAACCACTGTCTACCTGTGACAAACTGTCGTTTCTCAGTCTCGTCCATTGTCCGGTCACTATGCGCGCCAATTATCGATTGTTTGTGATCAGCCGGCTTCCTGCAGTAAGTTCGTTATGCGATGGTTTGTTTGTACTGTGTTACTGTTTCTCTGCTGGACCGACTTAGATCCGAGCGCTTATGTCAATGCCCGTACTTCCATCGATCTCGACGTTTCTCAACTATTGCAATGGGTTGTTGAGTGGGGAGACTGGAAGAGATAGGGCGACTGGTCGATGGAGATGTGTCCAGTGTCGCTGGTATCATGCTCGAGTCGGCGTCATCACACCATCTAAGTAACCGTCGTTACATCACCGTTCATGATACCATCCACCTTCGATCACTGCCTTGTATCTGTGGGGCGTAGTTCTTGGGCGTGTTCGAAGGAACAGACCTAGACTGCGGGCGTTCATTGCTCACGGCTTTGTGTTGTTCTCGACATGCACCTTTTGACGGTACGCTTTTATCCGTCCATCGAAATCGACCAGTCACTGGCAACTCTTTGTGCACAGTGGTCTCTGAAGACAAATCGTTACGGGAAAATGGTGTTTGGGCTTTCCTGGAATGAGTCGAAGGCACGGTACAATTAATCAGGTACGGCAGTTGACACTATTTTGTACGCTCAAACTGCGTAGACTCTCTTCCGGAAGGCCTTTTTTCAAACTTTAGGGTATCACGTCTTGTATTGCAATAAATTGTGTGTTTTGTGGTAACTCTTCTGATTCTGCTGTCTACAGAATGCATGCATAGTGAGGAGATGATCTGGAAAGTTTACAAAATCTTAAGCTACTTCTTAAAACCACTTTCATGCCACGTTACATCTGCCCTTTGTTGGTCTTCTCAGTTGCGGTTTCTAGACTATCGCAGGGTAACCCAGTCTGAACGCAAACTAGCCCGGAGCATGTTCAAACGTCTTCCCGCCATCGCCGCCACTCCTACTAACGTCAGGAACCCTGTCGGAAAACAAGTCAATGGTTTACCGTCTGATCACCACACGACCACTGTCAAAACCTTCATCCCAGGTGCTCCAATCAACCAACCGGCTAATCTGACCTCAGCTGGTCGTGAAGAAAGTGATTCAGGCTCGCGGAGTTCCTCCGAAGCCGGTGCCACAGCAAATGAATCCACAATGCCTCCACCACCTGGCCCTACTCATCCTGGATCCAAAAGACCCGCTTCTGGTACGTTTTCACCTTTTTACCACTTTCTGGGTCTTCTTTCTGAAAGTCTTCTATACTGGTCTTCGGGTTAATATCGTTATAGGTACAGTTCCAGGTCACGTGCTCTGTTCTATCTGAGGTGACCACTCCTGCGAAATGACTGCCGCTCTTCAAACCAGTAGCACCTATCTTCGCAACTCATCGTTTTTACGTAGATGGCACCAACTGGACTACTGCACATTTTGTTTCTTGGAACTCCCAACGACAAGTGCCCTCTAATGTGTCTCTGTAGGCAATCGTTTTCATGTGAAGCTGTGAAACCTAGCCATCTTCGTGATCATTCACATTCCAGGTATGCCGACTTGCTTTTTTAAAGAAATATGCATCAGCCACTAATCAAACGTTTGATTTACGGGTCACGAGATGTAGTGAGCACCACGGGACACAGGCTTCGGTCCCCCGTCAATCGTTGGGCACTTGAACCTTTGAGCTAATTCCGGAATACATATGATCACGTCATCTTGTCTCCTCATTTCATCGCCATGCCTATCTTTTCTTCAGGCGGGACCACTCAAGACTTGTTCGCTATCCAGGAAGCGATCAAACGAGCCAAGTCCATGGACGAAGTAGAGCGTTTGCACCAACTACTAAGTAGCGGGCAGTTTGCTGGATTCGCCGCGCAATGGCAGCAACACTTGAGGCAACAACAACAACAACACCAGCAGCAGCAGCAACAACAACAGCCACAGCAATCGCCTGCACCGGAAGTTGAACAAAGTGCAGAGCAATAACTGTTTGAGTGTGGTTTCCCCTTTTGTGTGACATCACGTTGTTATCAGGCTATCTGTTGGTGCCTCCCGATATTAAACTTTTTCTATCTGTATGTCCTGTTTTTCTTTCGTTGGAATGGGGATAAACCTCATCGATTCCCCCGGTTTCCCGCTGTCCTCCGCAAACAGTGGACGGTCTTCTAAGACGGTAGGAATATACCACTTATATCTGGTTGAGTGCTCTGAGAACAGCGACTTGGGTTTAACGTTTTGTATTTCGTTCGATCAGCAGGGCGATTTGTGATCATGCTTAGATCGGACGTATTCTTGAGATTCTTAGAGGCCTTTGGACTGCGCCGTAGGCCAGCAACCCGCGTGTACATTCGCAAATGAAACCCAAGTTGTATTCTTCTCCCACGACACGAAAGAGGCTTTGAGATGTTCAAAAGTAATAACAGGTACGTCAACCGGGGCGTGTTTTCTCCTGTGCTCACTTGGCCCTCAACTAAGGCTTATCCTCCTGAAAAACAAGTAGTATTTGCACTACTAATTAATTGTTAGTAAGTGGTTTTCCGGAACATATATGCTTTTTAAGAGTAATCACAGCGTTTTACGCCGCGTTCCATCCAGTGGGAACTAGGCTTCGGCCAGTAAACACTATGCTTCTGCAGGACATCAGCTGATTAGCATGTCAACACAATGACCTAGAATCCTGACATGGACTGGCCGCTGTGGCTTGGGTGCTCGAAAATGGGACCGCGCTGGTCCCTCCTTTGCGATGGGGGTGAGTACAAGTGATGCGGTACTGGTAATGAATTGGCCCGATTGTAATATGATTAACCGTTAAGCACGTCCGTAGGCCATCCGCTCTTATTAAACGAACATCGCGTCGATTGAACGGATGTGTCACGTGCAGGCTACCGACTAAACGAAGGCATACGTTGAATGGTCAGAATGTCAGTCAATCTGGATCGAGCATCTAGAGCCCGACGCTTCTCGCTCCCTGACGAAGATTCTACCGTGACCTTGTGGAGCATTCTGTGATGACCCTATAAATAATAGTCATCCTTTTTCTCCATAAATGATGTCCCAAGTTACCGTGCCTTTTGGTATACCATGGAGGGCAGAGCAGGAAGCCAAGGACCGACGTAGAAGGTACCACGGTCAGCAACACACAACAGCCCTCATCCGCCAATTATGCTGTCTCATGACCGTCACGCCTATGTTGAAAAAAGCAGGCTAGCCTATAAGCTAGGCGCGGCATAAAACTAGTTAGGTGGCCCGGAGCGACGTGGGCTCTTTGAACAGCGGGCAGTATACAAGACAGGAAGCCTTACCGATCTTTATCTGTGTCAAGTAGGTCACGACACGACTTCCTGCAGGCTGGCTGGTTTCGTAACCCTGGGTTTAGCGGACAGACCGGTATAAAGGCCAGACTGGAAGAACTCGAATCAGTTGTTTGCAGTATGAAACCCGTGTGATGGCTCGGTGCCGCCTTCATAATCAATGTTTTGTCGAAATAGGACGACTGATTCGTTAGGCATTTGGATATGGGGAAGCGTGGAAGGACACTGATGGACTAATTGGTGTGAAACGACAGATGACTGAGTAAGAATTTGGTAGACTGTTGCTGGGGTCGAAGGGCGGATCAGCGTTCGAAATCGTGCTCTAAACGACACAGAAATAGACGATATGGCCAATGGAATCGAAGGAGGTTCAACGGCACCGCTGTCAACATTATGCCTTCGACTCGCTGCTGAATTTGACAACACTGGCCTGGTACCTTGATGGATTCTTGGCCATGCTGAAGAAATTACATCCCATAGTAGGTAGGACGATGGACTCAACGGACGATAAACGGCTGAGTAAGAGTTATGCAATTAGGGACAGAGGATAGGCTGATCGTTTGCGTCCACGAGACAAACTCTAATCAGCGGTCAGTCACTTGGAGGCACACGAGTGCTCGCCTTTACTGCCAGCAGCAAAGGAAAGAACTTTTACATTGTTGGTGCAGTATCAGCTACTAACTTCGTCCGTTTTACTGCCAAAAGAGGGTCACTGCTGCAGCCGTGGATGCGGGAGCTGCTGATTAGGTTGCGTACACAAGGTATTAACAGACCGATCATCGTTTGTGATAATGCTCCGTGCCTTTCGCGCCTAGAGCAGGTCTTCGCACAAATCTGCGGGGCTGCTACGTCCGAAGCGTTATTCACGGGCCCTTCGAAGTTCATGAACTTATGTTTATTCTAGGTGTTTAAAGTATACTGATAAATATCAGGAAACGCTTCAGGGTCTGACTGGACAGTTCAGCAAGCAGGACCGAAGATTGAAGGTTTTGGAGCGGGCAGCGAAGCCCGAATCACCGTCGAAACATGCGTCCATATTACTGAACATGTGTTATATACGTGCCTTAGTTTTAAAACACGAGGACAAGTGAAATATTGCTTCATGTTTCTTTGCTGGGAACAAAAGGGGTCTGGAGTATGGAAGCTGTACTTTCACACTTTTCAGTGTGCACGATAGAGCTTGTTAGCTATCATTGCTGGTGTGATTTTGAGACTGCTCTATTACTTTCCTTCTGGTGGACGTTTTTTAACTCAGTGCTTGGAATAATTTGTAGTCTCATTCCACTCGTTCGAACAGTTTACCCGTTGCCCTTACCTGATTATTTTTATTAGTCGGCACGGAAAATCTCGTTTTATTGGGCAAAAGTACTTGGTTTTTTAATAGTATACAGACGATTTTGCTGGCGGCCGTTCCGAACTCTGTTGGTTGTTCGAATTTGCTTGACTGTGATTGGTCTAATTCCTGATTGGCTGTTTAGTTGCTTGTGCCAGCTGGTTATTGTTGGTTCACAGCGTCGACCGAAACAACTGAACCTTGCTGATTGGATGACCTTGGCCTCCGGTCGGTACGCTGTGAAATACTCCGATGGTTGCTCGGCAGACTTTGATCTACACTTGGACTTTCAAGTGCTGATCATATTGCCTTGTTACGTGTTGCACCCACCACAGGCTCTACGTTGCCTCCAAACCCTTAACAGACAGTCTCCTTATCTTGTCTACTGTACTCAGCTACTCGTTGTCATCTGTTAGAGACCAAGGAGACCCCCCAACAAAGCTAACTGGAATTCGTGAGATTATCATATGAATTCGGTTATGGTAGATCCGCCATCATTACCATGAAAACCAAACAGAAGAGTTTAGATTGCCCTCTACTCTGTCCTTCGTGTAAAGCAAGTTTTTTGTGTAAGAACCTGTTACGCCATCGTAGATACCGAAGAATGCGTTGAAGCCCGCCGATATATATAAAGGTAGTGACTAACTCATAGTATGCTATGATAAACTTCTTAAGAAGAATTTCCCCCACTTCCGAAAATGCTCGTCCAGCAGAGAGAAACTCCTCAGCAAGAACAGGTATGTCCGTAGAACCACACTTATCCTTACCAGTCGTAGCAAATTCTACTTGATTTTAAGGATTTGTGTTTGATTTGGTCGATGTGGGCTCGTGCATCAAGATGAACAGGTTATACCCCGTTTTACTCTATTCATCTATTGGTTCTAGAAGACAGAGCGTCAGTCAATACTATGTAGGATGCTGATTTCAAGTAGATTTGTTATCAGAGGCTTTTGCATGCAGGCTTCTCTCTGTCCATGAATCTTTACCTTCCATAATGGACCTAACGAACTGTTCCACTGATGTGTAAAGAGTCTAGTAGGAGATGTGTTGTATTCTTTTACATGTCACCGTCCTTTTTGGTTGACAGAAATACGTATGGTCAAGATACAAACTTGGTTGTTCAGTTCATGGTTGTGTGTGGGCTAAGATATTGTCAGGGTGCCCAAACGGGACGACTAGGGACCTCAACCAAAGCCTGATCACAAGGTGGCTGTAGTTCGCCTGAGTCGGGTGCCCATACTTTAAGGAACAAATTATCCCACTTACTCCAGCCCCGAACTTGGAGAGCCAGGAGGCTGTGTTCGTCATATCTCTATCCATTGACCAACCTGGCGGGAGAGACTCTGTGGATGCTACATGAGCACCCTTCAGTACAGCTCAATCGGCTTTTGAGGTATGCAAACCGTCACACTACCTGGAACAGCTCATTTCGAAGTTTTGCGAGGTTGTCCTAGGATAGGTAGACGATTCTGCCTGATGAGTCGAAGCTTCTGGTCTAAGGAAATTCTCTTCACCTCTATCTTAGAATGCTTTAGCATTATTTTCTTACATTTTAGCCAGTCAGTTTGTTGTTGTTTTTTAAGGCGGGGGGGCAAGGTTCTCGTTCGATGCTCCTCAATATAAGTGGCCCCGCGATGAGAAAGTTGATATTTGGCGTATGGACAAGGATAAATCGGAGTTGATATGAACTGATCTGGAGAGAGGCTGAATAGTTGTCAATTTGGCAATGTGTTGGATAATTAGTGGCATTCGCCGGTTATTTACTGCTCACAGCTCAACGCAACCCTGCGCCACATGTCATACGCTGGGCCCTCGAAACTTCTCGCGTATCGTAAACAAGCGGAACCCCTCCCGCTGCTGTTGCTGCTTCTCCTGTCTTTCTGCCTGCCTGCATGCCTGCCTACTCAACCCTCTCCCATCATCTCTCAATGACATTCACCGTGGTAGTCTAATTATGCGCCCATCAGTCTAGGCCATAATTAACTCTGTACTTCCGTTTCGTTCATGATAATTATCCTCTTGCCTCGTCTATCTATATGTCTTGTTTTGTTCGTTTGCTTTGTGTTGCAATTACACACCCACCCACTCAAGCTGAGTTTTCGAATCCTCCACCTCGCCGAGCACATGAGTTGTAATCATCACCACCGCGTAAGATCTTCCTATCCCCCACACTCGCTATTCCTGTGCATCATCGCCACTTTTCCCCTTCGCGTACCAGTTCGGATTTGCATTGTTCTACCATCAAGTTTGTAACCGATTGGATTTTTGATTGATTTCGATTTAGGGAGTTTTCTGTCTGGTTTGCGATTCCGCTAATTGTTGTTGTTGTTGTTGTCGTCGTCGTCGTCGTCGTTATTGTCCCTGTTTTAGACTCTCAGTGAACGCCTGAGTGTGTGTGTGTGTGCCCGCAACATAGGGTTGGGAGTATGTCTTCGAACTGATGTACACACGCTTTGAAACACGCGCGCGCGCACACACACACACACACACACGTTGAGACAAATTAAAATAACGACAGAACAATAACAGCGACCAGGCTTAATTGAACCTGCGCTTCTAATTTTCATTATCGAATTGCAGGTAGCAATTATGTTGTCGCGTTTGCCAGCAATCTGGGTGGGGAGGTTGGCAGGCGTTTGCAAACGGCCCACAGCGTGACGAGCACTACACAGAATAAAACCCATGGTTTGTAGTGATGGTTTGATGCGCATGCCTGGGTGGGGAGTGAGAAACGGTCGGAAGATGTTTATACGCTTCATTCAATTAAACTGACAGAGCATTAACCCATCATCATAATGGATTATCCTTTGTCTACTTGCATCCTTCTCTTCCGTTATGCCCACTAATTTGGCCTAGACGACATCCAGGTGGGATAATTCACGCCAGCCCAGAAGAGCACGAGGAAGACCATTGCTAATGAGTGCACACGCGTGTGTTTATGACAGGCGGATGTTTTGGGCATTGTTCACAATCAATTGGTCGATACTCAAGAGGTGAGGGCAAATGCAGGACAATGAAATGGGCTATCTTATGAGTGGGGTTTTGTGGCGATTCTGTATACAGCTCAGATGCCGAGTTGATTGTTGGGAAATTCTGGAGAAGGAAGCAATGCCAGAGTGCATTTCAGTGTCGGTTCGGTAGCTGTTGCTATGATTTCGAATAAATCATTGTGGACGCTGATTTTCAAATGATCATGAACGAGGCATCATGGGACGGATTAAAATAGACGTTGCAGACATGACATCGCCCCAGAATTTCGCGAATAAAATTGATCAGGCTGTGTTTGGGTTATGCTCCGCGAGGAACAGTAACAGGCCATGCGGAAACTAAAAGTGTAGATTTAATTTTCGTAAAGGAAACTACTCACAATGTTGCTGAAAGCTCTTCGACAGCTCACGACCGGTTTCGCCCTTCTTGGGGCTCATCAGGTAGGCGCAGTCCCTGAGTTCCAATTGAACCCAAATTGGACTGATTTCGACAAATACATTCATTTGCATATCAATTTAGTTTTCACGAGAGACTCTCAACTGAATGTGCTACACAAAGGCCGCCTCATGTTTCACTTGGCACGATATTCGAGATATCGCCGTATATTTCGATAAAGGAAACTACTCACAAAGTTGCTGAAAACTTCTTGGTTTAATTATTTGTGAATCATTCAGTTCGGTCCTATCACTTCGTTTTAATTGGCTTTCATCCGAACATAAGGGAGTTATAATGCAGGGAAATACACAACGCCAGGATTGTTTTCAAACTGGCTGGGCGTATTTTTGCCGGTTGGTTAATGCGGATCCGGAAATGGATAGAATTTATGGAACAATGATGGTTTTCTAATATCCCTCTCTATAAATTTGTTTAAATCAAACAAAATACCTCTTAAAAACAATTCCTTCGCTCGATACTGGTGCGATTCCGTCATTGAGGAACCGGCGATACGCCCAAGGAGCCACCATGACATTCGATCCAAAATTGACCCTTGTAATATTTTTGCGGTATTGATTTGTTATCTACGCCATGGCGCACACAAACTGAAATAAGTCACTTTCGTCTTAGTTGCACAACCATGTGGGGTTTGGAAACACTTGAAGACATGCGTAGCTCAGCATTGAACAAGTAAGTGTCTTATCCTCGCCAGTGGTTAGAGCGCGAATTTACTGACCGGTCGGTACTTCGAACCCGACCTCTGCCTGTCGACTTCCCCTGTCTAGGCTTGGGCAACCTGGCAGTATCCCAGTCCTCGTGCTTCCTTCGGGTGGCATGGCAGTTAAGCACCGAAATGGTGCTACAGCCGAACGATTTTTCTCAACTGTTAATTGCTTTCAGATAGTCTGGGGGAGTTGATTTACGTTGTTATTCAGGAAGCTGAGCGTGATCCCATGCCCTTTTGCAGTAGGTCAACAGTGCTGGGAAATGTAAACAGTAACAAACCGACATTTTACAGTGTTTTTTTTTCAAAATCCGGCATGCTATTTCATTCCAGAAATAAAGCGAATCAATAGAAGTTAAGAATACTGAAACTCAGAAGCATTCGTTCCGAGAAACTGCATCATAACTATCGTTTCAGAAGGACTTGGTAAACAATCGGTAGTTCTTAATAGGGCAGTGTTTCGCTTTTGACACAAAAGCTTCATCAGGCCAAGTGAGCGGGTCACCGAACTGGCCAGGTTTTAAGGCGGACGGAGAACCAATCAGTAGGGCCTCTTCAGATTATCACACTAGATCACTGTTGAGTGTCAATTAACGGCTCTTGTCAGTTATTTTGGTTGCCAAAATCTTGCATTGATGGGTTGGAGGAGTTTCAAATTAGTTCCAATCGGTTTTTTGTTCCTTAATCTTCCACTTCAGGGTGCTCCAACTGATGGTTCACTGCGGGTGTCACTGATAGATTTTCGTTGGTTTTCGTGGGCCTGTGAATGTTGTGACAATTTAGTTTGGGGGAGGGGAGGTGGGTGAGGTTAAGTGGAATTGAGATGGTGACTGCTCCTCCTTCTGATAATCGCTCGATTGATCCAAGACCGTTCTGCACACGCTTGCCAGTTCCACGCCTTCAATTCTGTTAACACTGGGATGCTTGGCGATTTCTACCGCCTCGGCGATCAGTCTCTGTGGCGTGGACCGTAGTCCTTGCCTCAAAACCTCAACATTTTCTAAATCTATTTTGTGTCTCGTGTCCAGTGCGTGTTCCGCAACTGCCGAGTCTTTCAGTAGCGCTTGATATTCATCCGCGTTTCTCGGCGGCCTGTTTATTTTTCTCGTATGCTCTCCGATTCTGATGTGAAGTTCCCTGGCGGTCTGTCCTATCTAGACCTTAGTGCAGTCGTTACAATTAATTTTGTAGACACAGTCCGTGGTTCTGTTTGCAGGGAGACGATCCTTCAATTGCACCAGTGCAGAGCGCAGAGTGTTTCCCCTCTGGAAAGCTACTCTTATGTTAGCCGTGTTTAGAATTCTTCGAATGACCTCCAATGTCCCTGGTTTATATGGAATAGAAGCAGTCCTAATCCATTCCCTGTTGGGTTCCGCTACAGGCACCAACACCCTTCGCAACTGATGCCTAATCAAACTAGTTGGATATCAACTACCCCGAAGTTTGTCCTTCACTTCAATTTGATCTACTGTCCGATCAGCTTCTTCTGTGCACAGGGCCCTTACACGCCCAAACATTGATGAGGCAATACTAGCGAACACCGACTTCGGATGGGCAGATGAGTAGTTCGAAATTACTTGAATGTCGGTTGGCTTCTCGTACACTGTGGTCTTTAGTTTCCCCCCGACCTTATGTGTCATGCAGTCTAAAAAGGCCAGTGTACCCGAGGTTGACTCTATCTCCATTCTAACTTTGATCTGTGGAGTCAGCTCATTCAGATAGTTGTAAAACTCACTGACCTTGTCTCGTTTCATCACGACGAAAGTGTCATCTACATACATTTTCCGATTGATTGCGTCAGATCTAGTCTACTGTAAGTTCGCCACCGCACTCATGCGTGGCCAGGCAATTGTCTTACATTTGGCTGCTGCGTTCGTCTTTTACACAACTGTTTTTTTTATCTTGTCTACAGTGAGGTGGCCTCGATAAATTCGCGTTCCATGGGAGCTGGGATCCGCCCTTCATATCCTGTGGCCTCACCGGTGGCATTAGTGTACCACTGAGTCTTCAGCACTCGGTTCGTTCGATTTCCACCTGACTGTGTCAGGTGTCGCTTGAGATCTCAACTAGCCATCTTGTTCACAGGCTGTTGGTGGTGACCGTGCATCTTTTTATCATGTTTACGATTGCACGAAGTACCTTATCGATTCGATGTGGAGATTAATCTGACTACAGGTGAATGGCAGGTTGTCCCTTCAAGATAGTTACCCATCCTCACGAAGACCTTTTATGGTAGCGATATATGTCGATCCCGAGAGGCTCACTCATCCTTATCTGCCATCATGTTAGAAGTGCAGCCTCTATCGTCAAAGTTGAGCAGTTGTGTACTTGAAACTTGAAAGGGGCTTGCATACTCGAAAGCTCTTCACCTTCTTGAGGTTTTGGACATAGCAGACAATATCATCAGGAAATATCAGCGTGAACTATCACTGATTCATAAATGCCACCCGGAACGCCTTTGAGGGCGAATATTGATTAACTGGATGACGAATTGGCACACATAAGTTGCTGGACGATCAAAGGGACTGACGCAAGATCTAATTGTGCCCTGTTACCAATACTCAAAGCAGAAACTTGTAACCAACTAGTTGAGGAACCCAGAAGAAACCTGTAGGCTTGCAAATGGACGCGTTAGTTAAACGGGGGATATGAAAATTTTCCACTGTGGTACCTGAACGGAAGGGATTCGTTTATTTGAATCAAAATTGCTCACTCTTTCTTGCTGTTTCGTGTGTTTTGTTGGTCAATGACTGTGGGTGCGGTTGGCAGTCCGTTTTCATTGGAACTATTTGTGCACAATTGGCCTGAAATCCTGCTTCTAATGTTTCTAGTGCTCAACATCATCTGCGCATGCCCATTCAGTTTAGCAATCATCATATGGTTGCATCGGCAATAAGGTCTTGTCTATTGGCGAGACAAATTCTCTTGTGGTAATGAGTATAGGTTCGGAATAAATGGTCTTTCTGAGTTCAGAGGTCTCCCGCAGGGGATTAGCCTATCTTCTGACTACCAGTATATAACACCCATTCTCGTAACATTGCTGTGCTTCGTGTTGAAATATTGGTAGCTCGGGTGAGTTTATTGGTTGTTGATCAGGTGGCTGTTGATCTGTTCGCCGAGCTTGGCAATTGGCTTGCAAACGTTTCGTCACCATACGAGGAGACATCATCAGTGCGCACCCAACTGCGCACTGATGATGTCTCCTCGTATGGTGACGAAACGTTTGCAAGCCAATTGCCAAGCTCGGCGAACAGATCAACAGCCACCTGATCAACAACCAATTGCTGTGCTTCGTCCTCCACTGAGTGCGTTTCATTTCAACTGTCTGGAGCAGAGTGCTCTATTTTCGTCTGCCAGCACACAGTAGTGATTTACGATGTTTTGAAAGACGATCATCGACGGTTGACCTGTTGCACACGGTAAGTTGTGAACGCCTGATTGCCTTAAGGTGTGCTGAAGACTGTTCCCTAAAATTTAGCCTTTCTAAAAATCAAATGTAACGTTTTTCAAAACATACGGATGAATTTCGAATTTTCCGTTCGCCGATCGATTTCCAATTCGGAACATAGTGACGATAAGGTGGTTCAAGCTATGAGTAAACTGCTCTTGGAGGAAAAACACAGGGAACGCATTAGAGACTGGTGATGCAATGTTCGGTCTTCGTGCAGTTTGGTCACACTGCCCATCCGCCACTCATGATCGCATGTTGTGATACTCAACCACTAACCAAAAGGTCTCAATTTGGAATTCCCGTTGAGACTCGTGAGATACACACTGCTGACGTTTCCCAACAAGGACGAAACAGCTCTGCCATCGCGTACTCACTATAGGATGCATAAAGTAGAATATCATTCATAAGTCCCCAATTACGTCTATCGCCTTTACCTAAATAGCTTTCTCAGCAGCCAAGTCGTTCCTCAAACAGAGAATTTACTTACCCACTCAGCGTCTAACTGATATCCGCCACCACGCTTGTCGACTCAGCCAAGATCTTCAGATCGCAATCTCACCGGCCAACCTCCAACGCCAAATCTACGGAGAAAAAACCCACTTAGGATAGACAGATACATAAGTGTGAGCAATCGTTCTCCATGACCCAGTGTTGTAGTAGTAGGGTCACAGAGAAAATTAATCCTGTAGTCCAGTTGACTGGATGAGGAAAGGGGACTAGATTTCTCAATGAGCAAAAAAGTTATTTTAAAAAAAGCGGTGGAAAGGCTGTCCAACCAACGCCGATCAGACAACCTGGCTTCAAGGTCGAAAATGCGCTTTGAATACGGCGATGCTGTTGTGATTTTTGCCCTCACTTGTTTGCAGTTAAGATGTTCTGTTCCTTCCTCTTTTCGACGCTAAGGTAGTGGAGCGGGGATTGTAGTTAGTTACAACAAACACTTATCCAATGGAGCTCATTGACAGGGGCACCATTACGTCATTAATGCTCAAGAGAAAGTTTGAAGTTGGTAGGTATTAAAGATTCGTAATAAACCACGTAGAGGAAGCTTAATGATATGGGTTGTACTCGAGGAATGCGCTTCAACCAAACCACTCTACGAGCGGCGCAAACTCCAAAAGTTGCGCGCTGTAGGTCCTACACCACATGAGCTAACCTAGCTAACCGTTCTACCTACATTAAGAATTGGTGCGACTTTGCGGGATTTCCTTTGGAAATAGGCGAAGTTCTCGTGAGTTTCGATGTCAGCTCAATGTATACAACCATTCCTTGGGTGGATGCTATAGAGATAGTCAAAATGTGGTAACTGGCGGATACGACACTTCAAAAACGGACACAGCTCTCCGTGGATGAAAAAGCTGAGGGCATAAAAGTGTGTTTCGAACTTTGATCTCTTTATTTTCGCTGGTAGTGTGAGTAGGTTTGGGAATTTTCGTGGAGATTTCTTCCTGTAAGTGAAGCCACTCTATGCTGAAAAGCCGTGAGACACTGTACACCTGTTTCATCCTTATTGCGAATCATCAGCAGTGCGCATCTCACGAAGC
The DNA here is from genome assembly GCA_004794785.1 of Opisthorchis felineus. Taxonomy (NCBI): domain Eukaryota; kingdom Metazoa; phylum Platyhelminthes; class Trematoda; order Opisthorchiida; family Opisthorchiidae; genus Opisthorchis; species Opisthorchis felineus. The sequence continues at coordinate 95,333 of SJOL01011851.1, read as the reverse complement.
TCCAGAGGATTCGTACCTACGACCCCCTGGCTAACAGTTCCAAGACTTAAGGGTTCGGCTACAAGCGGCTGATAAACGACGTGATTAACTCGCACACTGGCAGGATTTAGCGCCACTTATCCTCAATCACGGAATGTGCGTCATGTGTTGAGTGGTCTCCTGAGCGGCTCAGCTGAATTTTCGCAAGAACAAGGTCTTGCAATAGGATCTCTAATATCCCCGATTTTAGCAAATTTTTATTTGGGGGATTGTGACCAGATTACCATAGCCAGGCTTTATGTTGACGTCACTCTTGATGTGATAGGGCACACTATCCGTTCTGAACTGTATGATGCATCAGAGTAGGGAGAAAATAAAAATCACTATCTACCAGGAACCAATAGACGCAGAGACCGTTCTAAACTACTCATCAGCACATCCAAAGGCGGTATTGTCTCATCAATGTTTAGTCCAGTCAGATCGCTATGCACAGGACGGATCGGCTGAACAACAGCCCGCGTTGAGGTTAAGAACTGACTTCAAGAAAGTGGATACTTTGCGAGTTGGTTTGGGTAGCAATTAAGCAAGGTATTGACTCCAGTATCAAGACCCGATACGGAATGCACTGGAGCACCAGTCATTCCGTATAAAGCAAGAACATTTGAGGTAATCCGACGAGTGCTGAACACAGCCAACGGTATTGTAGCATTCCAAAGGAGGAAACACTACACAAAGTATTGATTGCCTGCCGACTGGAAACTCCTTATGTGAAATCGAACTCGACGATTGCATTGGGGTCTAGATAGGACAGACAGCTGAGGAACTGCACACCAGAATTGGCGAGCGCAAGAGAAGAATAAACAAATCGTCAAAGAATGCGGACGAATACCATGCGCTAGTCAAAGACTCGGTGATGAAGGGACATGCGTAGACACAGAACGTAGAATAGATCTGGAAAATGTATTTTTAAGACGGGGGACACGATTCGCACCGCAACGGTTGATGGCCGAGGTGGTGGAAATCGCCAAGCATCCCAGAATCGGGGGGCTAGAGGTGGCGGGTGTATGGTGAACCATCACAGGCAGGCGGAGTTGACGCTCGACAGTTTGTGGTTGTCAATAAACATAACATCCTTGGCAAAAAGCCTCATCTGACCAAAGTTCACCCTCTCTTTTACGCAATTATCGTAGCACTGGCTTGTCAAAACAGATGGAAAGAAACTGAAAATGACACTCACAAGTGTTCTTTACGTGAAACAAACCAGAAGAACTAGACCCTAAGCTGGACCCAAATCAATGTGGGCTCCCTATCGGTCGTAACACTTGCTGACCCACTCGAACAAACAAAATCCCTTGGCCGACACCTGACATCGATTTAGCCTGACTTAGCCGATTGGTGCTTCTTCCGCCTTAACTATCGACCAACCTCGTGACCTGGTCACTTGACCTGACGAAGCTTTTGGGTCAAAAGATTCAACCGTTTTTTCCCAAACTTTTCCGCAAAAAAGGAACTGCTGTGTGACAGTCCCTGGATTTCGATGGGATGGATGTATGGATGGATGGAAGTATGAATATCTATTCACCAAAATGAGTAGAAAATATTATTTGAAATTAAATTTGGAATTGAAGTTTGACAGTTTCCCCAGGAAAAAAATGTTAGTAATTTGTACAACCTTGTCTTTCTCTTCTGCGTGAAAGCTGGCACGTCCATGTTTGATCGCTCTTCAGTTTGTCTGGTATCCATATCGTCCTTCGAGAGATTGTGAACATTCTGGTACTCTACGGGAACCGTGATGGAAATAGCCAAGCATCTCAGTGTAAACAGAGTTGAGGAACTAGAGCTGGTGAGTGTACACAGAACGGTCTCAGATAAGCCAGGATGAACATGATGTTGTGTGGTTGTCAATAAACATGGAAACACTGGTGAACAGTTTGAAAACCCAACCCGACGAAAGTTCATGTAATCCCCCTCGCCTACACAACTATCGTAGCACTAGCTCATCCAATCAGATCGACAAAAATTGTAAACGACGTTCAAGAGGGAGCTTCACGTGAAACGAACCGGAAGAATTACATCCTGGCTCATCGGTTCTAACACTTGTTGACCCAAGCTAACAAACAAAGCTCTTTAGCCGAAGCCTAACACTGATTTAACTTGCTGGTAGGGCGAAGTCTTGCTGGTTGGTTATCCTTTGGTCAACCTTATCGCTTGGTCCGACGGAGCCTTTGTGTCAAAAATGAAACGCTGTCCGCTGAAATATCTACCGACTGTTTCCGAAGAAGCTGTACAGCTTCTTCGGCGTAGATTTATTTTCAACAGAGGACTGGCTTTCTCACTGATGGTGCATCCATGCAATTCATATTTTTTGTCGTTTTACGTGATTTGTAATTGGAAATAAGTAGGGTCATCAAATTCGAAAAACCTAGGATTGTTCAACTATTCCAAAGGAAAATAATGAAAAACGGAAACGGTCGTCTTGATCACTTTAGCTGGTACAACTAAATAAATGCATTGTTATCGTTTGTTGACCTTTTGGTTCCAGACATTAGATCAGTAGGGATGACAGCACTATTGCACCGCTTTCTGGCTGTAATTGTAAGGTTTTCCTTTCAGGTGAGTGGGTGAAAACTGATTTATTGTACTGCACCCATTTGGTTTTGTATTTGACCGTGGAGACGTCGCTTGGATGAGTGTCACCTCCTTTTAGTCGGTGGTGAGTATTCTCCTCGCCCGTTCTCTCGCAGTGAAGCCGGGTTCAGCCAACAGAGGGTTATTACATTGGATGCGTACAATCTTGACGTATTTCCTCAGCTGGTGTGCCAATTGCCCGGCTCATGATCCGCTCTCATGGAATATTCCAACAGTCACAAACGTCAAAAACTCTCTCAATGTTACGGTTGAATGCTGTTAAACGAAGACCTTGAGAATAACCTTTCCGAGCTTGAGATAGCTAAGTAGTTGTGGCGCGAGCTGACTGCTAGAAGGTCCGTGGTTCGAACCCAACCCTGCCATCTAGACTGCTCCTGTCTAGGCTTGGGCAACCTGACAGTATCTCAGTCCTCATGCTTCCTTCAGGCGGCATGGCAACTAGACACCCAAAGGTTGTTACAGCTGAACGATTGATTGATTGTTTGATTTCTGGAACAACAAACACTTCCGGATCCTGGCGAACAGCAACCAAAATGTACGGAGCTACTCACGTTACAACAACCTTCGCTACGACGAACTTCTTTGTGCCTCCTAATGAGTCCGTTATGCTGGTGTCCTACCGTAACTGATGGGA
>SJOL01011851.1:57695-86571 GCA_004794785.1 Opisthorchis felineus | reverse complement strand
AAGGGTATACGAACACGAATTTCCTGGGAAAAGTTGTGAGGTGTGAACAGTGTCGTGTGCTGGTTGGCCGGATGTGGCAACCCATCTGGAACAGGAAACTTGAGTGGACTTTACCAAAGGCATCCTACCAGGCCGGAACAATTTTAGACGTAACGCAATACTCATAAGGTTGTTGAAAACACCTCGACAGCCCACGACTCGTTTCGCTCTTCTTGGGGCTCATGAGGTAGGCGAAGTCTCCGAGTTTCCGTCAACCTCATGTTCCACTCGGACCCAAATTGCACGAAATTCGGCTTATACACTCATCTGCAAACCAGTTTGGTTTTGATGGGAGACTCAACTGCATCTCTGCGTTATGGTGGCCTTATTCAACTGAATGTGCGCTTCAAGTAGAACATAAACTTGACGGAAACTCGGAAGTTGCACCCACCTGATTAGCCCCAAGATGGGCGAAACCAATCGTGGGCTGTCGAAGAGCTTTCGGTAACCTTGTGTTTAGAATGTTACGTCGAGGCGGTGTATTGAGATATCCCGAATATTGTACCAAGCAGAAAATCAGGCGGCCTTTGTGCAGCACATTCGGGTGGAAAAACTGTCATAAACGAGTGATTCGGCTGAATCTCGCATCAAAAATCAAATTGGTGTGCAACTGAGAATATTTGAGGGATGTTTTTTTTTGTTCACATCAGTGTCAGCACTGCGACCGCTTTTGAAACGTTGTAATCACAGTTTTGTGCACAGCTGACCAACTCAAGGTGCCTAAAGCTGTGTGGAGTAAGGCACAGTAACCCTAGTTTAGACGTACGGAGTGATACAATTCAGTCAACCTAAATATTTTAGTGTGAGAGGAATTCATAAGCGAAATACGCCCTAGTTTTGGTTCACACACGCTCATTCTCAGGATTACTTTCTATCTTTTTCATGGAGATAATTCTTATGATTGATAAAGCCCAGGTAGCCCACTGGATAACACTGCAGACCTGCTCTCGAATCCTTACATGGATGCTTTCAAATTGGTTGCCAGTTCCTGTTTTGAAGTGTCGTAAACAAGTCAGTTCATAGATAAGGGCGTAGAAGGTTGTCTTTGACAGGGACGCAGCATAACGCCACTAGGTCCAATGTTTCGATGTATTATCGGCCGACGTAAAAGCGCTTACATTGCTTTTTGTTCGTAATTCCGGGTGGGCTACTCACTGTCTGACTAACACGATTTGGACGGTCCCTTCTGAGTGGTCCTTGTTCGCGTGAGCACTGCATGGAAAATCCAAACTCTACTCCTAAGATAGTCGGTAGTTTGGTTGCTTCTTCACAATCAATCACGTTTTTGAATCGAGCGCGCGCAAGCCACAGTAGAGTCAGTAGACACCTGGCTAACTGAGGCGAGTGAGAAAGTTTGCATCGCTCAAACAATATTCTACTATTCCAGACTACTAGTTGCAAAGTTCGCCATTGCAAGGGTCACATACACAATTGGCGGAATACACTTATTTGCACACCAGTTTTTATTTTAACTGAATTCTAACTCATTCTTTCGTTTATGTGTGCGTGGGCGTGTTTCTAGAATTTCGTGCAATTTTAGGTTGGTTAACCCGAAGAGTGGCGTAGACTGTTGAAGACTTTTCAACAACCTTATGAATAGTGTTTGTTCAAGATCATGAATGCTTGTTTTCACACTTCTGGAATCCCACATCATTCTTGTTTGAACTGTCTTATTTTCGTCGTAGCGCCACTGATCAGTCGTCAGTCCACATGAAAAGGAAAGCAACAAACTTTGGTTTGAATCTTGCTGGGCTTGATTAGAAGTAAATGTCATCAACCAAGTCACAATTTCTACTCCGAGTATCTGACATGCAGCTTCACCAGCGCAAGCTGGACACTTCTGAATGAACAGGGCGGGGCATTTTTTGGACTGTGCAAAGCATACAGTTACTTCGACGCTTCCAGCAGTGACCTAATATCTATCCTGGCTGTATCCTTAGCCTCTTTTTCCTGCCAAGACAAGACCGGACCGGATAGAGCTGCGAAAACTTAAAACCCTCCGGAAAATTTGGTTGCATTACTTGTAAGTAGTCACTGTTGTTTCGGAAAGACGTCCACACCTAATATAGTCCCGCGCTCGATTTTCGGTATGAAAGCCCACTAAGTCGTAAAAGTGATTTCCAGCTGATCACCGTAAGCCGAGCTCAAATTCAAGCTATGAAATTGACAGTGATGCAAGGTTTCTGAGCTCCTCAACACAAGCTGGAATGGCAGGAAATGAACAGAACAGATGAAGCATGAACAGTTTAGTCTCTGGTAAGTAATTCGTGAAAAAAAGACCACCAACTTAACCAGCTGCAGTGCTTGTTGCAAATTTGTAGTCTAGACGACGCCTTTCAGCCCTCAAGGTTATGGTTCAAGGAATGTAATCACTCTCGGGGAAGTAATTATTTCTTTTGGTAAATAAATTTCAAGAGATCGGTGCACACAGGTGAAAAACTATTCTGATTCTGGGACGGTTGAGGGCACACTTGTCTAGTCTAAATCCAACGGGAGAGGTCTCCAATTTTGTGGGATCTGTTTGCCATGATTTTTTCACCTTCCTTGTGTTGCGATTTTTTTCAGAGAATGGCTTATGAATGAGCGAGTTTAAGTTCACTGAAAAAGCCGAGATCTCCTCTAGTATGAATGCATTTATCAAAGATTTTGGAACGATTAGAGAGTGGCTAATTCAGTAGGCGTGGAATTATTGAGTGTTTAACCTCGACACTCATTTGCAAATCAATTTGATTTTGACGGGAGACTCAACGGAATCTCTCGTTTATCATATTTTTCAACTGACCGTGCTGCATAAAAGCCGCCTCATGTTCCAGTTGGTATGATATTCGAAATATCGCAGTATATTTTCATACAGGAAACTACTCACAAGGTTGCTGAAAACTCTTCGACAGCCCACAACCGGTTTCCCCAAGTTATTCTTTGTGAAGATCATGTCTCGTTGCTGTAAACACCGGACATCAATGATAATGCCGGCAAATTTATTGATTTCACACGTTTCGGATAAACAAAGGGTTGAAAATTGAGGGAGCATTGTTTGATTTGATCTAAACTCAATTAACATGTGTAAACTTGGTGCGTAGTGATCGGGATTATGCTGTTGTGGTCATTCCAAATTTAGAAAACGTGAAAGTGAGGATTTCATTTTGCAGACTGGACCTTCATCGAGATATGCGATCAGAAAACGGTTCATGGGACCTCTTGTCTTCTCAATCCTCAAGAGCTATTTTAAAAACTGTGTGCAGGCTGACACCGGTGTTCAAATGTCAGTGACATCGAGCTTCAGTCGAGCTAGGGACATTCCTTCGAAGAGATCGATTTTATCTCTTCCCCCACATGCTTCATTTTGACGTTAGTGCTCTTTGCAAAAGAACCAATCTCTCTGCGACCTCTTCTGATGTCGGTAGTTGTGTCAGTAAGTCACTTTTTAGTTGACTCCACTATCCAGGTTGCGCTTATTAGGAAAAAATCAATAGAAAATTTCACCGAGCTGCTGCAGTTGTATTCATTCTAACGGTGTATCCAGATGCTGAAACACAATACCTATGACATAAACCGTTTTAAACTCCTTTTGTTTATTGTTAACCTGCTTTTTGGGCCATTCCCTATTTTGGTTCCAGCCAGTCGACCTGGCAGATAATCAATTCTCCAGCTAATAGATTGCTGGCTGTCTGTCTGTCTGGAGTTTTACCATCCCGACCGCTTAAAATAGCCCCGATGACCTGCATAACTTAGCTCCTGGCAAAGCTCAATTTGTCTTGTGATACCCACCCCCCCCCTGCACACCTGTGCTGTGCATCTTCTGTCCACCTTGTTCCTTCGGTGTTTGTCCTATTGTGTTGATCCTCACATGTACTTTGTTGTCATCGTTGATAGTCTCATTATACTGGGACATAGTCACGCTATGGCTGCTTACATTGTAGGATTCGAACTTGACAATGATGCGGTTAGGGTGTTGACAAAGCATACCACTCTTCCCAACCGTCTTCCGAAAATTGAGGGCAAAGATATACTAACTGAATAGTATGTTCGACAAATCACAAACAAACCTCTTGCCAAAACACAACACGAAGACCTATTTGTTGCTCTAGTGAGAAGGCTGATCTGTAGTGAATTCATTTCCATAACAGATTGAAGGGCACTGAATTGCACGGGCATAACTGACAACTATATGGAAATGACTTATGTCCTGCTTGTCGGTCTTTCTGGATGTAATGGCTCCTGGAATGCAATGACGTGTTGCCATACACATATTTGAAATTCTTTATATATTTGATACATATTAGCTAGATTTTTGTTTCAGGGGTCCGGTAGTGGATGACCTTCTGCCATCATCCGACTACGACAGCCACCCAGGTATGTGCGCTAGCTGGGGTGTCATTCATACTGAGTCGTTCGGGTAGATGCCCATGCTGTAGTCGTTTTGTCGGCACACAGGGGCCAACGACAGCTCAGGTGTAATCTTGAGTTGGAACCGTCATACCTGTTAGTTGGTAGGCACGCGCCTCTGCCTTCTGCTCGAGATGGAGGGGGGTTGAATCCACTCCTTTGCATGGCTTACCGTGCCCGAAACCGGGTTAAAAAATATGGTCGTGACCAGTCCAATGCAAGGTGTTTTGAGGATAGGAATTCACACCCTCTTTTCCAGAGTGGGTATCTTAGGGGGGGGGGGTGGTGGTATAGCAGTTCATGCTAATTCCTCTCTCTCTCTTACAAGTAAATCGGAAGCGATTACAGTTTTCGAGGAGGCCGTTAACTATTGGCTCATAGGACGTCCGGAAACTGCTGGACCGGGTCGATCATGCCTTGGTTGTAATGGAACTGACGAGACACGGAATCGACGTCGTGGCCCTAAGAAAACAAGGCTGCATGATCAAGAAAGTCTTGGTAAAACTGTTTCTGGATGCACATTCTACTAGATAGACTACGTTCCAGGAGGAAAACGGGAATATGATCTCGGTTTTGTCTATCTTGCCAGGTTACTCAATCCCCACACAGAAGCGACAAAAAACACTGGGTTCGAAACGCGGTCCTTCTTGCCAGTAGTTTCGCGCCTTAACTGCTCAGAAAATGAAATCACCAAAAGCCTTTTAGACACCTAAAAGGTGCTGTTTTTCTAAGTCAAGACCGCAGTGTAGGTAGACTTCCGCTTGTTGCATTCATAAAGTGCAGTAAATTGATCTTTCGACAACTTTTCCTAAGAAATGCCATCTTCCAGTTTAACTACTTGTTCCCTAATTAACCTACACTGTAAGATGTGGCGTTTCGTTGTTGTGTTACTTCGTTTACTGAGGGTCTGGTAGCTAAGTGTGGAAGTGTAAACATGATCAGTAGTTGTGGTCGCTGGTTTGTTCTTCCAGTTAGGCAGTTCCGTGGCCAACGTTTCGTTACCAGTCAGGGTCACGTCGTCGGTGCACCTCAACTGGTGATGAAGCGTTCGCAACCGAATTGCCTAGCTTGGCGGACGAACATAATTGCAACTTGACTGCAAATCCATTCGTATGCGTCAGCCATTCGGAAAGACAAGATAAAATGGGAATTATCTTTCCGAATACACCTGTTTGCATATCACTTTGGTTTTAACAATAGGCTCACCTGAATCCCAGTTGGATTTCTCGTTTATGATAGTCTTCAACCGATTGTGCACTTTGGGTGCAGTGTGGGTTCAAGTAGAGCATCAGGTTGACGGAAACTCGGAAACAGTGCCTACCTGAGGAGTCCCAACAAGACCGGTAGTGGGCTGTCGAACATTTTTCAGGGACTTTCAGGAAATAACTCGCCCGTCTGCCTGCTAGACTGCTGTTGCTAAGGCCCGCTTCGAATACCTATCTTCGGTAGCGCCAGTTGTATAAGTGTATTTTGACAAGTCATCCACAAAGTCATCCTAATGTGGGTCGCTGATAAACGACAAGACGAGGCAGGGTGCGCCACAGGTTCGAACCAAGTGTCTTTATGACTGGGCTTTCGCCGTCGCGATGTCGAATTGCTCCCCCTAGCCAACCCATGACAACAAGGACAAAACGGTTATTCTCATACTATTTGGTTGAAAGGTGTTCAGTATCGTGAAGTGTGCTAACGGATTAATGTATCACTCGAAGCTGGAAGCACTTCAAGGGTCACATCACAGGGGAAGGTTGCCAAACAATGCACAATTCTTCATGAGAATAAGGTTGTATGAGCCGAAAAACATATATGAAAAAAAGAATAAACTGACTATTCTTCGTCCAATCAGATAGGTATTCTGAATTGAATCGAATGATTTACACTGACATGTTCGAAACGTAGCCTGGTCTAATTCGATATGGATTACCCGTATGGTATAGATGATTGGGCCAAATTTTCTACACCAACTTTATTCGATGGAAAAGGTTACGTACAAACCAAAACCATCGTTTGATTTGTACCAAAGTAAGGACGACTGAGTTAAGCTGACTTTCAGACCTTACTGATCACCAGAGCAGTCGGCTCTTTAGTGATTTTAGCGGTCGATTCACATGTTATTGAAGCATTTGGATTGACCTTAGGTGAACTAAATTTATGCACAGTTACTCACAATTATGTGAGTGGTATTCCGATTGAAGAAACATCAACTTTCTTGCTTTTCTGACTAACTGGACCGCGGATCGGTGGATTCACACTTGCTTGTTCGATCATGTCTGATGAAGCATTTGACATGCCCTTGGGTAATCGCTTGGTGCGTATTGGTACCGTAGTTTGTGAGGTGACAATTCAACTTTGTCTTTTGACGTCATCGGAAGAAAAGGCCTACACAAAATCCACAATCATTTCTGGATTATTAATAGTCTAATATCGGTTGCGGCTTTGTTTACGGTGAACGACGTTTTCGTAAGTCAGTGCAAATCGGTGGATGTGTCAGTATCGACCGATTTGATTAAATGACTTGGATCGATGCGCCCCTAGTTCTTACTGTACATTAATGTGCGTCCCGAACAACAGAAAATGTCACCTAGCTGTACTGGCCAATAGTTTTAGTCAGTCGTTCATAGTGTACAATCAAACACAACTAACTACGTCAACCATGTCACTTTCCTTCCGGATGTGCAACCACTGTGTTATGAGAAAAACACTGCTCAGACGTTTTCTTTTGTTTGTGTACATTTTCGGCTTCCAACTTGCGCAAAATTGTGATTAAATCATCGCTGCTGTGATGGAGCCAGGCTTCTAAAAAGCAGCTCTTGCAGAGTTTATTTCCTATTGAGCTCTCCTGACTAGTTTTTTGTGACAGACCAGGCCAAAAATGTTGACAATTCGTGTGCACTGTTAGGACAGCTCCACCTGTTTCGATTGCTGAGCCGCTGGAGTTGAGCAGACTTGCGCTGACTCTAATAATCAATCATAACCTGTCACAAAATTCTTGTTAGCATGCGGGTGCCCCCGCCTTATTTCTCGTTACATACGTTGGCGCGAACCATCGGAAACAGCAGCAGTAGTTCTCCGCCATTGAAGGAGCATGTGCTCCACGAATGTGTCCCATACTGCCGCTGCCCATGAACGACGGATTCCAACAACGGATATCGTACACTGAGGCAGGACACACCCGAATCTAACCTGACGGTGCTGAAACAGGTCCAGTGAGGCCTTCAATTTCATGAGAAAAGTTACCCGTTGAGCACTTTCTGAGTATAGAATTTTGCCTTACTGCGGTTAACCGCAAGTCCGATGAGTCCTACATAGTAGATGATGACTCGGTCAAAAATAGTTTGTGGAGCTTCTACGTCTTTGTCAAGTAAGACATTGTCATCGTTCTATTCGAGACCCGAAATCCCTAAAATTGGGCTTAGTTGGACGTCAGAGTATTTCTCTAGTTCCATTTGCCGCACCCAATCGATTACAAACACCGGAGGCGAGATCAGACTCAGAGGTCTCTTCGCCGCAAACTTGGTTTTGAGCCTTCGTTGACAAGTAATAGGCTTTGCGGGGAGCACTATCAGCAAGCAGACTAGTCCGTAGTGACTTATGGCAGATGAGGTCGGAAGAAGCGCGAAAGTCAACGGATCAGGCGAAGTTTTGTTGCTAAAATTTGTCGCCATGCTTCAGAAATCAACATAGGGTGAATATCTGGCCCACACAGCTTTTTCCGGGCGGAAACCGTCCTGATTGGATCGTCTTTAGGCCTCTCACGCTTTCAACAAATCTTTCGAAGCTTATAGAGGTACTACGTGTGAGGCTAATTAGCCGATACTTTTCGCATACTCATTTTTTTGCCCTCTTTATGGATTGAAGGCGCCAGCCAGAAGGAACAGATTGCACCGCTCAAATAGAACAGAAGGGTGTGTGTCAAGTTTGGAGGATTACGGAAAGGAATGATACTTGTACAAATCTTGGGGGATATCATCCTTCCCTAGAGCTTTTCTGTTTTTGTGGTGATTGACAAATGATCGAATATTCGCTCGAACCGGCGGCTCACAGCGAATGCTGCAATACTCCGATATCGACGTTTCATAGTTTTCTTGACAAAAGTTCGGGAGGGTTAGGCCGTTGGCGGAATTGTCTCACTCACCATTTCCTTCTTTCTTGGGGATTCTGCTATCACCTCGGAGGTGGTCGTGTGGGTTGGTTCTTACCGGAGTCAACTTGCAGTAGACAGAAAGGCTCAACAAGGTCACCAACGTTAGAGGCGTTCTCCATTAGTGCATCTATGTTTGATCAGTGAAAAAAACAGGTTGGTTATAGCGGACCTGTTGGCTTCAAGTCAGATATTTCGGAAGTCGTAGGTCTTGCTGAGTTGCACATGTAATGCTAACTTGGAAAAGCATATTTGTGGTCCGGGGTCTAGTCTTTGTGTCGTTGCATGGTGCAACCAAAACGGTCCCTCGCGGCTTTTTGGGTGGATTTCCCAAGTACAGACCACTGATCATTCATGGTGACTAACTAATTCCCAGGATGACGCTAATAGTTGACCATCAGTTGTTTTGTCAAACTATTAGAATGACTGGTTTGAGTCTGTTTCAGCTCGGATGGGAGTAAATGAACGGTTTTCAAGGATCCGTGTTTTTGTCCCTTAGCAAGAGCTCGATATAACTCGGTGATTCAGGTGTGGACTTACTGGCTTGGAAGGTCTGTATGTGGAACCCAACCTCTACCTTTCGACTGCTAGTTCTAGGTCGGCAGTATCTTAGTCCTCGTGCTTCTATCGAGTGGCACGGTAAGGGCCTTACAGATGGAATCTGACTCTCATTTGTACCAGGGTATGGTCTGGTCCTACCCGTTTGTGCTCCTCGATGAGACCGAGAAACTTCTATCGCTAATGCCCGTCGACTTAGTATTACAACATAGTATCTTGAGATGAGATCCTTCGGATACAATGCTAGCAAACACCGCTGAGGGTACTGAAAGCGCAGAAAAGTTGACAAGCCTGCCACTGTCTTCCCATCGTTTTCCTAGGCGGCGGTTGTCCGGGATATCGCGAGTGGGGGCGTCTGCACAAGTACTCCTATCTCCTTCGATTGGCAATGTAACGCACCCGTCGACTGAGCCTTGCAACTCGCCGTAAAATCCGTCCTTGACAGCTGATCCGCCGAGGAGTTTGGTGCATACATAGCGATCTCAGTCTAATCCAGCGGGACGCTTCTAAATCGAGCTACCGCAATTCCGGGAGAGACGGTGTTCCAAGATATGAGCATATTTTGGACATGATCACACAAGGTAAAAGTGACCCGGTGGAGGCCTGAATTTTCCATCGCAGTGCTACAATGAACAGTAGGTTTCCAGTTCCGCTACAGGGAGTCGTGTGATGTATGTATTGGTGGGTCTGGTCTCACACAAGCATGCGATATCAAGCCGGCAAGCGTAGAGAACAGGCATAATTAGCCTATGGCTGCAATCACTTAACAGGGCGCGGAAATTCCATCAGCCGATGTGAACAGGCATTCGTTTGTTGAGAGCCCCAGCTCGCCTGTTAGTCACCATGACCGCTGGGTTAGCGTCTTCTTCCACAAACGCCTTGCCTTGATTGATTTGAACGTTTACATGAGATGACGATGGAGTATGACGTGAGTGAGGTCACTTGAACTTTGTTCAGTCGGACATCTCCAGGCTTTATACAGGTAAGTGCGATCTGCAAAGCAGCTTAAAAATCATCGTGGTTGATGGGACGGAACTGCCATCGTGGCCGTTGGATTCCCAAAGTGATCTCGTCCACTCAGTCAGCTGGAATCTATTCATGTTCTCGCCGCTGTTCTTTGACCAACTGTAGCAAAGAAAAAGCCGACGGACTCTAAGCCTGACTACAGCACCCAATATCCGCTTTCTCTCTTACTTGAATAAAGGCATGTCGAACACGGAAGTGCCATGAATAGGACTTCCCAAGCAGAGGCTTCACGGTGGCAATTCTCTTAGAGGCATTTCTTAGGGTTCAAGGGACCACTTGCTCTTTTCCCGCGACTCTCATCCCAGAACATACCGAGACGTTTGGAGACTCTTGGTCGGTTTTTTTTTTCGACGTCCCAAAGATTTCTGGGAGTTTTGTCAATCAGTACGCAACTGTTACATGCTTCCATTGAAGAACATCGCTTTGCTGTACACAAACATGTTACTGGAGAACTCCAACAGCTGCTGAGACATTGTGCGCAAGGTCACGTGGTTGGTGCGCCACAGGCTCAGCTGATCCCATACATACTATCATCATTCTGATCTACAGCGAATCAAATAAGACCACGAATGTCTCGGTAAGCAGTTGAGAGTGTGTAAGCAAACTCCACCTACGGCAAACGTCGTAAGCGATTTTGACCTAATTTATGATCCCGTCTGGTTCGAAAGATTAAAATGAAACTTTCATTGATCAATAATGGTGGAAATATAAAGAATTGGTTGATGTCGTGTGGATCGATTTCCTCAGTGGGAGAATGTCTAATCCTAAAGTTAGAGTATACGGCTTTGGTCTGGTTAGATTGCTAAATCATTTGTGTCCTAGTTGCTGATGTGATCACCATGGTGACTGGCTAATCTGGCGACTAAACCCAGTGAGAAGGGGGCATGTTCCGTGGAGAGTCAACGGTAAAGTAGCCCGTCGACCACTAACTAGTGCCGAGTCCCCATCGAGAAGTAATTATCCCTAGGACAGACCATATGCTCTCTGTCTGCAGTGGTCTCCTCTGGGAAGCTCACGCATAGGAAGCCACGCATCCTATGAGGAACTCAGCCCATCCTTCTGTGGTGCAGACGACTGGACAATTTTTTTCTTTTATATACTATACTATATATATATACTATATACTATATACTATAGGATAACAGCTCGGTGCTAGATTTGCCCTGTTTGGGGAGCTCATTAGATAGTCAGAATCTCTAAATTCCAACCATTCTTTTTGCATATTTGAACAAATTGTGTAACACAGAGGTCCGTTCAGGGTTCACTTTTATTGACTACCAAGGTTTAGAGATGTTCCAAACGTAACACACTACTCACAATGCTGTTGAAAACTCTTCGGCAGCTTATCATCATAAACGAGATTTTCAGCTGGATTCAATTTATTCAAAACCAAATTCGTATTTAAATGAGAGCACTTGTAGAAATGTTCTCCTCAAAAAGAGCTTGGAAATGTGGGTGAAAAAAATCCACCTGTCTTTGTTTCCCTAAATCAACCTGCAGTTCAATCGCGTTGCCCCCATCAGAGGAAACAGTCTGTTCTTTGTGTCCGGTGTGGATCTGACTCAGGCACATTTCGGCCACACGAAAAAACTTCTACCGGGATTTGCACCGTGGGGTACAAAGTCAACCAGTTCCAGCCAATTTCAATTACAGCCCTCAGGAAGTGCACACACAGAGCTTGTCAAGATAGCAAATAACTAAAATGAAATTGGGTGAAAATTAATCACACACCTTCCTCCCAGTCTCCACTGGATATTGCCCTGAAACTGACACGAACACACAAGCGGAAATCAAACAGAAATTGAATTTTCAAAATGTCGAAACTTAATTAGTGCATTCTGTGCGTCTAGCAGGCAAGTTCACCAAGTCATTCGAACAGTCTGTTCTTTTCTTCATCCAGTATGGTCCTCGGGAACCCCCCTTTTGGGACAATTGATTAATCACTTCACACACACACACACACACACACAAGGCTACAATCACAAAGATTGAGTGAGTCGTTTGACAAATTGCACCTCCCATAAACAATATAATTAAGCCTTTAATTCTTTCATGCACACGATGTTTAGGCGAAAGGAGGCTTACGGGGGGGGTGGGAAACGGACCAATTTACGTTCGGGTTAGTCAGTTACCAATAATTGCCTTCAAAATTAGACCAAATTAAACACACGGGAGTGAGATATGGGAACAAACAAATGTACTCGTGGATCCTGACAAAAAATCGATCGATCTACAAACAACCAAAGAATGCCTTTTAATTGGTTCCATGATTATAACTCAGTCTAGTTCAAATTAATCATATACTCAGCAACGTTTTGATGCTTCTTAATGCGGTTGTCCTCACTATACCGTTCACATCCGGAAACAATTTCCACCCGCCCGTTTTTATCCCTTCCATTGTGTGTATGCCTATTTATCTACGAGCATGTCGCAAAAATAATCGTCCCTCCCCGTCTATCCCAAGCATCGAATTGATGTGGCACTACAGTACACTATAATCACGGTATTAGATGTTTGCATACGCAAACGCGCACTCATTCGTAAACGAAAAACAGTCATTTCCACACACACACACACACACACACACACACACACACACACACACAAACGTGCGTAATTGCAATCGGAATACAACGATAACCGAAAATTTGTTCTTCCTATCCAAACCATCATTATCGTTATTAGCATCTTTGTCCTCATCAAATTCTAATTATTATTATCGCCACCCCTCCCCCCCACACACACGTACACACACCAGTGCCTCCGAGCAAACGAGGCGCGTGCGTGTATACTCGTGAGCATTCGCACAGTCAGTTCATTTAAACAACCCAGCATGCGCACACCCACACAAACATACGCCCAATACATCAATTAAACACCAACAGCATTACCTAAACAGATTAGCGATAATTTTGCACAATAGAGTCGATTGTAACCGCAACAAACAAGAATATAAGCAAATGAATGGAGCAGGGATGTCGACAGTAGAAGCATCTGGATCTCAATGGCTGGCCGACGATTTGGTCCTGCGCATGTAATCGCAATCATCATCATCATCATCAACAACAACAAATGCGAACAAGCGTACAGATGCGTCTACATTTGTACAATTAGTCAAGTCATTCAGACGAGATATGCCGTCCTGTTTGCGACATGGTGGTCCACATGTGTGTGTGTGTGTGTGCAAAGAGAATCGGTGTTTTATTCCTCGAGGATGGGAGTGGAGTAGGCCAAAGAAGAAGTTAATTAAATTAGACAGGCCCAAAGTAGGAATGGTGTGTTTCATACACACACACACACACACACAGATTGTATGTGTTTCTGTTTGGCCCGGAATGGACTGACTTAGCTGGCTGACTGTCGCTTTGAGCCTGTTAATCACCGAACTGCTCTCGGTCAATACACACACACACACACACAGATTGTATGTGTTTCTGTTTGGCCCGGAATGGACTGACTTAGCTGGCTGACTGTCGCTTTGAGCCTGTTAATCACCGAACTGCTCTCGGTCAATAATTAATTGGGGAAACGCGCGCGCGCGCACGTGCATGCACACAAAAACACACTGATAGATGGACGAAACCAAGCGTACACGGACGTAGGCATGGGCACGATTGTCCAGTTAAACGATGCCCGATTAACCATTTGGTAGGGGTAATTAATACGAAGCTAATTATTCACGGCTGTGGGTCCAATGTGGATTATATACGGGGCTGGTGGTGGAAACAAAACCAACAACTGTAGTAGAGTGGGCCGAGTAGGCGGAACCAACCCGTAACGTGATAGTGAGGATGGTGAGGTTGTCTTGGTGGGACTGTGCGTGCGAGAGAGTGAATGGAATAGAGGAATCGCCTGGGACTACATACGGTTGGGTTCCGTTAGATAGATAAGCCACTGAATCGACGTTGCGTACAAACTAACATCGTCCAACTCGCTGTCAGCTCGCTACTTCCGAATGGAAGCTTAAAGCATCCGCTGGACCGAAATGGGCTTGCTGGACTCATCGTCGTAATCATTCGGTGAACCACTTGTGGAGTGAACAGTTGGGAATCGTGCTGTTCAATGATTCAAGGTCGCCTTCATCAATTCAGGCCTCATCTCCTTCTTGTCGCCCGTCTATGGAGGTGGGATAGTGTGTTGTATGCGTTGAAGTTCAATACTTCGGAGTGCTCATGACTTCGCGTCTCATAGGCTCCAACTGCAACTGACAAATGTGGTATCGTTTTGGTTTTGTATCACATAGTAATAATAATAATAATAATAATAATAATAATCATTCAGATGTAACACTTTTTCGGTGCATAGCTACCATGCCATCGGTAGGAAGCATGATGTCTGAGGTACTGTCAGGTTGCTCAAGCCTAGACAGAAGCAGTCGCTATGCCGAGGTTGGGTTCGAACCACGGATCTTCCGGTTAGTAATTTTACGCCTTAACAACTGAACCATCTTGAGCTGTAGATGGAATATCACCCCCAAAAGAAAAACTTATTTACGGGGGTACATCAATTAGACTGTTGTATCTGAATGCTGCTCATCACACCCAGCCTACTGAGGACACATGCTCGAAGGTGTGCTCTCAGAATATGAACAGTACTGGTTCTGAAAACTTGCCTGGCTAGGAGTGTCGTGGATACATGCGTGTGCGGAAGACCGACGATGCTGAGTGTGTAAACATGCTATAGTGACCCAAACGATTGAGCTAAGACAGTCTAATCTATTTACCGCTTGCAATTCCTGGTCCTCTAGTGGAATCATCCGACAATTAAGGTGACCATGCGAAATATGTCGGCGCAACAGTCAGTCTAGCGAACAACGCTACACACCTAGAGGAATACTCTAGGTTCCCCTAGTGTGTGGGGAAAATTCTGCTCGTCCTGTGTCCTCTAGAAGTGGAGTCAAACCACCGACCTGTCGCTGAACACATGTTACATCCAGCAAATGACTGCTCTATACCAATTGGGCTAGACAATATCGCAAAAAGTCCTAAATTTGCGCACTGCTTAGGTTATTCTGCTTCCAGAATCCAGTGTTTTGTGCCATAGGGATAGATGCGACCACCACCTAACCGTTTCATACTTTAACTCAGTACAAACTGTTGTGACTATAGATAATCATAAACATACCTACTTTGACAAAAACCGACCAGGCCAAGCAGGGGCAACAAGACACCATGGCCCAAGTCAACCATCCTGGTCATGTCCCATCTTTGTCGTGACATGGCGTACCTTGGTAAGCTTTACTCAGTACTTCTCAGCTGAGTGTGTGTGTGTGTGGAACAAGGGGTCGGATTGCACCGGAATTCAAGGCAAGCGAGCGACTCATTGGCGAATAAAACCTACCGAAACACGTACCATCATAAACATTCTCTGGGGTTCTCAAACCCATGTCTCCCAGGCCTGTTCTACTTCAGACGATGTGTACTAAAAATATTCGCCCAACAGTGGTTGTTATGGTATTGTCCAATTAATGGCCTCATTTTACCAACCGGAGAACAGCAGAGGGAAGCACCAGTGCTGACAATCTGACCATATCCACAGTCAAATCGAGCTGCTCTAGTACAATTGCGAGACGTTAGATACCACTTCCAAATGAGGCATACTCAAGTGACTAGATTATATTTCAGTATGATGTTACTGTGAGCTGCCTTCCTCTTGGTAGTGAGGTCACTCTACGGGCCACCTAGAAGAGAACCGAACCAATACAATAAAAAAGCCAACCAGTAAAATGAGGAACAACTCGGATGGAAGGATGTCTTAGAATTCTCGGTGAGACTGTCACTGGAGTTCTTATTCGAAGTGAGGTGACCCCTCTGAATCAGACAGAACACATTAACCACAAAGCTAATTCGTGGACTCTTTTCACGTGGTATCCTCTTCCGACAGGTGAACTTTTAGATAGACCGAGTTCATATTGCTTAAATGCTGGCAGCGAACTATGAGAAGGAACAGCCAGATGAAGCATATTCATCACAGATCGATGTTGAGTAGCCATGTGGCAGCCAGTTTAACCAAAATATGGTTGTGTATCTGGGTTTATCCCCGGGGTGTGTTACAATTTGAATCCGTCATAGCACGATAAATTCACTCAGAGAGCGATATATTGTTGAGGGAAGTAACAACGACCTCACTGATAGGAGTCACACCGGTTCTCAGTTTGTCCAGTAAACATATGCGCGCAGAATTTCGAGGAATAAAACTCTAAAAGATATCTACTCTCCCTGTGCAATCAAAGTTTTGAGGAGCATTTGATCATATCTGGATAGCAATGGTGATAAAACTTATGAATTTTTTGTCAGGAAGGTCAGATTTATGAAAATAATCCCAGAATGCCCGAAACTTTCTGAGACCCTCAAAATATACCAAAATTGCAGTAGCGAAGCCGTCAAGCATTCGGTCCAGAAAAGCCAGCTTCTGATTGGACGCTCTAGCAGTCAATCAATTCAGCAACGGCCGACGATGACTATTCAGGCACGTCACACGGTCGACGGTGACGAATGTTAACCTAACGCCAATCGGACGGCCTGGATTCAAGGTCAAAAGTTCGATTTAAATTGCACGATGTTTTTGTAATTTTCGCACTCGCTTGTTCACAATAAAGCTTTTGTGTTCCTTGTTGGTAGATCTTTTTCCGACACCAAGGCAATGGAGTGGGGACAGCATTTACAACAGTTTGGTCATAAAAATATCTACTCCGAGACTCGTACATCATCAATTAAGGTATTCACCGGGAAGATAAATGGAGTTCTACCGGAAATAGATAAAGACGCAGAAATGGCTCAGTGGTTAGAAGGTCCGTGGTTCGAACCCGACATCTGCATCTCAACTTCTCCTTTGTAGCCTTGGGCAACCTGGCAGTATCTCAGTTCTCGTGCCTTCTTAGGGTGGCATGACAGCTAGGCACCGAAAGGGTGCAACAGCTGAACGATTATCATTATTAGATAAAGACGGAATAAACACACACTGACGATGTGGTTGTTTTGCAGCACTTGGCTAAGAAAGCAGGTAGAAAATAATAATAATCGGTTAGGCGGTGGCAAGTGTCATTTTTCGAACAACCGAACTGCACGTAGAATCATTAACAAAAACAGGCGGGTGGAAATTCCAACCCGACCAAAGTTCACAGAATCCCCCTTCCTTACACAGCTTTCGTAGCACTAGCTCATCCACAAAGACGGACGAAAAGTGCAAACGACGTTCAAGAGGGAGAATTACGTGAACCAGAAGAACTAGACACTAAGCTGGACCCAAATCCATGTGGGTTCCCCATCGGCTTAACACTTGGTGACCCACCCTAACACACAAAATCCCTTGGCCGACACCCAACACAGATTTAGTTTGACTCAGCTGATTGGTTCTCCTTTCGCCTTAAATCTCGACCAACCTCGTAACCCAGTCACTTGGCCTGACGAAGCTTTTGTGTCAAAAGCGAGACATTGCCCAGCAATAAATCTGTCGATTGTTACCAAACTTTTACAAAAACCGAACTGCATGTTTAGAGAGGAAAGTCGTTGTACGAAATAACGCGGCTTTCTAGTTTTAAATAAGACCTTCGGTATGTTCAAGCCGTCTCAGAGGAGGTCAAGCGCCAGGCATGCCGCCTGAGGAAGTGGCAGTAAAGTACGCAGTCTAGGCCACAGGTAGGAGATGGTCAATGTTGTGTGCATTAAGAATGAGCCCTCGATGTTTTGAGCAGTTCGATCGGGTGCTGACCATAGGTAAAGTTCTCATGATGCGGTGGTCATACGTAATTAAGGCAAGCTCATGGTCACTACACGGTCAAGTCTAGCGAAACCTATTGTGTCAGTCCAAGTACCCTTATAAAAGATATATAGGACCAAAACAATGTACGGTGGGAATGTAACAAGAAATTCAGATCTCTATAGAGAGAAAGTGGGTCGTAATTTACGAGAGAAACTACGGGAATTTATATAATCATACATAATAATAAATCTTCCGTATCCACCCCTTCAAACAAGGCAGTTTCGCCAAACTTCTGTAGAAGAAGGCGGTGAAGCTGACGCTTGAAGTGGAGTAGTTCGGTAACTAACTGGTACGATGCGAATCCTAACACAACGTCTTCAGCGAGCAATCGGGGGAGTGTTTACCAAACCTCTCTGAAATTATGACTAATTATTGAAGCGGTCAGGTTTTCGAGCGAAATGGGTTTACGCAGTGCCCAAACAAGGCTTTTTGGATATCAACCGCTTTTGAAGTCCTGAAGAACCGAACTTCTGTCTGATTTTCTCGATAAGTCGGTTAGTCCATTTCTGGCATCTCTGAGCTTCATCACCCCAAAGATTTAGGATAAGTGTGTCGATCGCTATTCGGTATTCGGAAGTACACCTAAAAAACACCTGAAGGGGTGCCCCGCAGTTCGAGCAAATTCGACCCAGTGGATAGAGATCCAAATAGAGAGGCAGGCAAATGTGACAGGTGTTTCTCCCCCCTCCAAAACATACAAAAATGCGATGTCCAAAAAACGTTTTGTGATTTGCGTAGACTGAACGCACTACTCATAAGGTTGCTGGAACTTCTTCGACATCCCACGATCTTCTTCAGGTTCATCGGGTAGGCGCAGTGTCCGAGATTCCTTACGTTCTACTTCGACCCGAATTGCACGAAATTTGACCGATACACTCGTCCGCATATTAATTTGATCTTCAGGAGAGGCTCATCTTATTCCCATCTGTAGGTCTCGTTTACGATGAACTTCTTCAGGAAGAACTAATTTATAGTTCCAAGTGGTTCGCATTCTGAAAGTTGAGTGGACCATAAACAAACGCATCAGGCCCTTACAGGTTGCAAGCGAGCTTGGTTATTCTGCTAGTCTCCTTAAGGGAAGAATTTCTCAGCCCTTGTTTGCTACCTAACGTAAGATTCCTCACCCTTGGCTTTCATCCGTACTTTGTATCATCTTGTACTGGTTATTTTTCTGGAGTTTGCTGCCACAAATATGCCTTCTACAGCTAGGTAGCCCAACTAAGTTACAGAAACTGTGGTCACGACTTATTGAAATGCCTTGTGGGGAAGTTCAGATTGCCTTCATCCTGAGGCCAAAAGTCTTCGCTACTCAGAAATTCAGTGACCCTTTTGGTGTTCAAGCAAAACGACTTCACTGGTTGATAGATTTCGTAGTCCCCCTGAACAAATTTACTTATTTGTCTTACCTCAGATAGATGATTATTTGCCTCAGCCCGTAGCGCACATGAACTCGCTGGCTCTTCTAGTGAGGAGATAGCAGCCCAATTTTACGAGCTTCCTACCAGAGGAGTCGTTAAAAATCGATCAGCCGCTCGCTTTCGAGTGAGAAATTTGGCTAAAGCGCCTACACTTACTTCGTTTCTCCTTCGTCAGACGTCAAGTGCGGATAGCCGTGTGCTGAAAATTCTGCTGGTCAGATAAAATAGGGCCAGGTGATAAACCGAGTAAGGGGTGGGGTGAAAACATCAGATACCGTGCATACAGGCTATAGCCTGTACGAAAGTTGTTAGTTCTACATGAAATAAAACCGCGCCATTCGTTGTTGGAACGAATGAACCACAGTTCAACTTCAGCTGACAGTCAGTTTTAGTGAGTGTCCAGGATTCGGCTTGTTGGCTTGCGAAAAAACGTTTAACTCTTCTAAGGGAAGCAGCTGTGGTCGATTTGGTAAAACATTTCAGTAGAGATTAGGCCGGCAAAAGTATCAGTAAAACCTTGACTCAAAGAGGGGTTCGTAGAAGGAAACAAGGATGAACTCCCAGGCGCTTCGTGCCTGGCATATCGGTAAGCTCAGTATGCGTGGTAGAACAAATAACACGAGAAGTGGACGGCTTTCGCCTCATCTTTGACTATGAGCCTGGCTGTTTGCAACGTGAAACGTGTGCAGAGCTTGCGTGTTCAGAAGGGTCCTATGCCATGCTACAAATCGACTTACCGTTGGGTTCGTTTAAGGGAACGAAATGCCCAAAGTAACCGGTTTCAGTTTGTATGCTAGAACCCCAAACGAATGTTGAATGCTTCATACTTCAATGACAGGGGCAGCTTCTCAGCAACTTCTGCAACCACTTTGAAAATTTCGGGTGCTGCTCACAATCCTTTGAATTTAATGCGAATTTCCGAAGGATTTACATGTAAGAGACTTCAGGTAACGTAGCAGTCGACGAAGAGTCGTCCTGATCATTGATGTATTTTGGACTTATCGCGGGCATCCTAGTACCGTCGCCGTGAATTCGAGTAACATTTGTTGTGTTGGGATCTTCCGCTGTCAGCTACGAACTCTACTTCTTTTTGCGGGACCCATCTCAACGGGGTGAGGGTTTCCATAACGGACTCGGGTAAATGAAAGCCGCTTTGGTGTCATGTTAGGGTCAAACAATAGAGCTGATTCGCTTTGAACAAGAGAATTATACAGATGATATGGTTTATCCGGCTAGGTTATCTATCTTGGTCAAGTTAAATCCTGGTCGCCGAAGCATTAGATCATACTGTATGATGTGTATCACTGCGTTTTCTTTCAGGCAAATCAACGGTGTTGTTTCGTAAGCGTTCAGATCGACGTCTGATGTTTTTCCAAGTTCCGACACGTGAGTTCATCGGGAGCAGATATGCAAGCTACTTCTCATTTATAGTGTGGCGAGAACGTTTTCCCACCAACAAGGAGCAACTACCTGTCATCTTCTGAGAGTCATCGACACAGTGACCCAGTCACCACTAGCTCACCTTGACTTCTGGCAAATTTAGGCTATCAGATCTGAAACTCTGTGCAGTCATTTGGCTATGCATGCCTGATTGTACACGAGACAAAAATTCCCCCAACTCAAGGTAACAGTGTATTCAGCTCTTTGCGGCCTATCTGGTCGAGACCATCATCCACAATGCGTCTACCTCAAGCAACCGATTGTTTAGAAGGTAGCGATGCCGATCATCCTGAACTCTTCTATACATGCAGAATTCGCCGGTCAACTCATCCCCTGTTTCAAACTATTGTTTCGTATTATGTGAAACGACCAAAAGTACCTAAACTTCGTCGCGTGTAACAGGCTCGTTTTCCAGCTCTTCATCAACGGTCGGCTAAATGACAAACCAGCGCGGCTCCTGAATAAATGTACGCGCGCGCGCGCGCACCAACTCTCAAGTTGACAACAATAAGCATCTGCGCCTAACACTTGTGCAAAATGGATTCGACGCACGACAACCAACTGAGCTTATGCGCACGATAAGCTATTATTTCCAATGTTCGAGTTTTTGGCGGCAGTAGAACTGTGTTGTGTTGTTCATTTAACAAATTGTTATTGTTTTGGTTCTTTTGCTCTCTCTCTCAATAATATTGCTGTGTTTGTGCCAGTACACCACTAATCCTGTACAAACTCATAAATCGGCGGAATTCTGAGAGCAGTAGAACATGAACCACCGGCTACTGGTCAATACTCTGTTTATTGTCATTACAAGAACTGTACTCGAGCATGACAGTTCAGGAAAACAAAAACATATTAGTGATATGAACAGAGATACACTATCATTCTCGGTTGGGTCCTTCCAAGGACATTCATTAGTCTTCACTATGGTACATTGATTTGGAGCGTGAAATCTGCGGACAGACAAATTTCCAGTCGACTTTCGGTCAGTTTACTTTCCCGTCAAGAGGGGGGAATGATTTTTTAGGTTTATGGACTTAACCGATTTAATTTCATTTCGCAGTCGGCTGAAGAATCTGCGGTACTCCTCACTATACGTCTCAGAGCCTGTTTTTCGTTTTTGACGAGTTTGCACATTTGAGTCTTTGATGAAGCTAAGGCTGCCAGGCAAGAGGTGTGCTACTGTCCATGTTCCCATTTTATACACAGTGAAGTGAAGTTATCTTCTGAAGACACTGTAAGGTGTAGGCAAGTTGTACGGACATAGATGGGAGTGAGTCAGCCTGACAGGCATGAAGTACCGTCTAATGTGAGTTCGCCGGTATCGATTGGCTTGTGCGACGCCCAGTACCGCAGCTGAAATGATCAGCTGCATATCTTTTACCTAGGTCCCTGTCCAACATCGTTCTTTTCTACCAGAATTTAACGTATGCAAAGTAAGCTCTGTCTACCAGAGCGGGCAGGCACCAAGCACATTTCTGAGAGGACCCCCCCTCACGTAGCTCAAGTAATTCCTCGTCCAGGCCATTTGAGTTTCTTCTTGAAAGCGCCTGAGAGTGAGATACCAAAGAGCTTATTCACTTATATGGCAGATAAATCTCCACAACAAGCCCACACGATCGGTTGACACTAGTCTCTTCAGAGATCCGGACAGTGATTTACATCCGTTCTGTACATTTTACACTGGGAACTCTAGGGGGTCAACCAAACACAGGGCTAGCCACTGTAAAAGGTTACACTGCAGGTGGTTTAACCAAACCACAACCTGTTATGGCCCGAGTGCGTGGGCAGAGAAGAGCAAATCAGTGTGTGCGACCAGCTTTCACGATATTACAGTTACGACTGAACACCGAGAAAATGGAGCAAATCAATTCTGCCTTTTGAGCAAAATCTACTGGAACACGAACGGATCATGTAGTTAGTGCAAATGGATCGATAGGTCACGTGCATCGAATTGAGACTGAGCAGTTTTGACCAATACAACGGTTCCTTTTTGGGCGGCTGTTCGTCGTAAATATTTTCAAGGAATGCGCTCCCGTCATCAGGTGTGGAGTTGGTCAGGACTGTAATTCAACTTCAGCAGGTGACGTTGTTGTACTCTGTGGTTGGAGTACATGAAGAGATCACCCGAATGTATCTGCCTTGTCTCCTGAGAGGTTAACACGCCTTCGAAAAATTTCTACAGGTCCCAGTCTGAAATCATCTTGTCTATGAATCTTTGCAACTAGATTCGGATGTTTCCACACGGGAAACTACTCTCAAGGCTGCTGAAAATTCTTCGACAGCCCACGACCGGTTTCGTCCCTCTTGGGGCTCAATAGGTAGGCGCAATCCTCGAGTTTTCGTCAACCTTATGTTCTACTTGATTTGCAAATGAGTGTATTTGTCAAAATCAGTCCAATTTGGGTTCAAGTAGGACATAAGGTTGATGGAAACTCGGGAACTACACCTACCTGACGAGCCCCAAGAAGGGCGAAACTGGTCGTGGGCTGTCGAAGAATTTTCAGCAACCTTATGAGTAGTGCATTACGAATATACACGTACCGTGATATCTCGAATATCGTAGCAACTGAAACATGAGGCGGCCTGGTGCAGCACATTCAGTTGCCTGGAAACATCAGCTGGGTTCCAGGTGAGTCTCTCGAAAAACCAAATTTGTTTGCAAATGAGTGTATTTCGCTAATTCCGTGCAATTTGGTTTCAAGTAGAACATGAGGTTGACGAAAACCTGGGGACTGCGCCTACTTGACGAGTCCCAAGAAGGGCGAAACCGATCGTGGGCTGTCGAGGAATTTCCAGCAACCTTGTGAGTAACGTCCTTTGTGCGCTACCTCGAATATCGTACCAACTGAAACATGAGGCGGCCTTTGTGCAGCACATTAAGTTGAAGAATATCATAAACGAGAGATTCAGTTGAGTCTTCCGTGGAAACCAAATTGATTTGCAAGTGAGGGTATTTGTAGATTCGGATGCTGTTTGGTTCCGTTTTGCGTAATTTCAAAGCGTAAACCGTCCTGGAGAAAATTTGCTTGAAATTACCTTCAGAGACGTTTCCGTGTTTCTCTGGCTACTAAATTTGCGGTGGTGGTTTCTTGTTCATCCTCGACGACGAGCCGCAAGGCAACAGCAAGAATACACTCCTAGTCCTTCCTTCACTGACCAGTCAGGTAAAAAAAACTGTAAGGAGGCCTTCCAGTAGAGCCCAGTCGGTGTCCGAGGTACATTCCAACCAAACCCATGCTGTTTGCATCCAAAGTCATTCTCGTTGTGACATCAACGCATGTCAAATTTTCTGAGAGAAAGCTGGATCCCAGTCCTCTTCGTCTGCGCACTGGATCAAGGGTGCCGTCCCTTCAACGTTTCGGAGGTTCTTCGAAAACATGCTCTCATGGGAGATGTCTTGTCATAACCATCATCGTCATCATCATCGTCGTCATTATTATCATCATCAGGATGAAAGCGGCATATAAATCGATAAAGACCAATAATGGACTAGTGTCGCGAAACAGAATAAAAACAGTTTAGTAAACAAAAATTAGTGGGGTCACCGTTTACTGGCACATCTACAACGCTTCCGAGTAATTAGTACATCTTCCTTAGGGTAAAGTTTCCCTGTTGTCGTGGCATTCATCGGATGACCAAAGTGTAATCCACCGCACCGTTTCCTTCATGAAAGTCAAAACTAACTTTCCGAGGCCATTAAAAACTGTGATTGTTTGCAGCGAGCGTAGTTGATTGGTTGTTTCAAAAGTTTCGACCTCTAAATCTGAAGATAGTCCTTTTTGAGCACTTCATATGTACAGTCAGACTGGAGTCAACTGACTCACACGACACTGTATGCTGTATCCAAATACATATTATTTTGTAATACTGTAGTAACGTTGCCTCACTGTGGACACAGTCATCTAAAGTGACCACACAAGGAAGTAAGCAGAAACGTTGCTCTCAGCTGACGTCATCCCAGGTCATCAGCTTCTATGGAGTTGCTACAACGGAAGGACATTGCTATTTTGGCCTACTTCCGTCGAATGGAATTCGTCCCCTTACCGCGAAAACGCCGTCAGCTGCCTTGCGAAGCAGTAAATATTGTTCGTCAGCAATGAGGATTTCTTTTAGCTTGTAGCCTCCGCAGTTTCTGAACAGGCGTGAACGCCATCTCTTCTTCAGATGCTTCCGCCGGTGGAGTAGTCGTGACACGCTCGCCTCGCGTGTCAGACGTCCGGAATTCAAACCCCGGCACGGCCAAGGATATGCAATGCTGATGAGCTCTATCAAGAACAAAAGTCGAGTCCAGTGCTTTCTCCTTTGTTGTGGACTCGTCCGAATAATTGCACCTGGACGGGAGGAGGCCTGTTCAAACGAGAGTGATGTGAACGCAAATCATACAAATCCCGAAGCACCTGCAAGCATTCCTGCTTGTGAGTAATCAGGGCAGATCTCTGTTAAGGTCTATCATAGGGGATTGACACGCTGCCATTGTGCTAAACGAGAGAGCATCTGAACGTCTTTGTACAAGCTCTGCTGAACTGTCTAATTTTTGTCGCCATCACCAGTCCTGAAACACTGCTGGTGGGGCTATTTGTGTGTTGCAAACTTGCTACTCCCTAAGTAGCACCAGCCTTTGTGTTTCATACGGCCAATTTCAACTGAGATTTTATTCTATCCAATGAATACACTTCAGGATTTAAAGCTGCTTGGTCCTTGTTGCGAATCGACAAAGGTGCATGTCTTAAGAATATCGGCCACCAGTGGGTCACTTAGATGGGATATAGCGCAACCAGCATTTAGTCAAGCAGCTCGGACATTACTCGAAGCGGTATTGGCTGTCTTCTTGAGCGGAGCTTAATCATAAGAAAACCGTTCAGCTGTAGCACCCTTCCGGTGCCTAACCGCCATGCCACCAGAAGGAAGCACGAGGGCTACCCAAGCCTAGACAGGGGAAGTCGAGAGGCAGAGGTTGGGTTCGAACCACGGACCTTCCGGTCAGTAAATCCGCGCTCTAACCACTGAGCAATCTCGCCCATACTACCGATCGGCTATCCGTGGCCAAAGGGTAAACCACCAACCGGTAGGTCATGGGGTCAAATCTCCCCAGTTAGATTAACACTGCAGATGATTCCCCACAAAGATGAAACTGCCGGACAGTACTTCCTAGAGCAAATCTGTTTTCAGGAAGATATCTGAATAGTATCTTCAAAACGCTTCGTTACTTCTAGGGTTTTCTAGTTCGCTGGAGAACTCAACAGTTGTCTAGGTCATCTGAACAGGTTACTGACATTGGACTGTGTTTCAGTCGGAATCACAAGCATGGTACACACAAGACTGTCTCCCTGCACCAGGCAAAGAATTTAGCCTGTGTGTTTGTGTATAGCGCCTCGACAGAAATTCAGCTTGATAAACCTACCCACATGTTAATTTTTGTTGGCTTCTCGCAGTAAAGCTTGTAGCATAAGAAAACGGGAAGTCGGTCAGTTTTTTAACTGGCCTGTTTTCTCATGTTTTCATTTTAAAATTATTGAAGGTCTTGTTCTCTTGCGACCACATAACTGTGCTAATACATTGTCCTTGTTTACTGCATTGTTGCTAGAGTTTAACTGCATAGTTGATTAACTGTAGCCTACACAAAGTCACGCAGAATTTCAAGGTCGGTCCATCGGTGCATCGCCCGCATTGGTTCGAACATCAATGAGTAGTTTGGGACCTCACGTTCAACTGGTATTGCACTACTGGGCAGGGATTATTCTATGACTTCCAGACACCGGTTTTTTGTCCAGACAACAACGTTTTACTGAGACTGTCAACCAGGTTAGTGATTGACAGGTTATGAAGAAAGTCCTGGCTGGGCGAAGTAATCATCATTCGCGTGTCACGAGCACCCTTTGTGTAGACTAATCATTTTGGGCTAACGCGCATATATACTGTTTTTTTCCGTTTAAGACACTGGTGATGACACTTTCGCGCTAACAAGACGGAAGAATAGCAACTGAATCTTGACAAGGTAGTCAATAGGCTCATGTCTACAAAGTCATGTCAGTAACTAATGAAGCTTACTTCCATTTGTACTGTTCTACAGGATAAGACTTTCACGTCAAATTGAGAGAACAATTCGGTTTTGTTTGCCCACTCAGCAGGATCAAATCGAAAGTGTTAGCGGAATGAGAAAGAACTGTGTTGGTTGTTGATCAGCACGTAAGGTTTAGAGTGACTTCCAAACAGATTGTTCTCCCCTTGTTCTTGCATTGATACGTGCTTCCGAAGTTTCATCCCTATTGAAGTTCTCCGTGAGGTTTGAATTTACAGTTTCTTGGACAAACGGTTGAACGCTTTTTTTTAGTTAGCAGTGCGGATAAAATTTACTCAGAAAGTGTGCAACACCACTGATTTTTCAACCGCATAAACTACATTTAGTGGCTTAGTATGGGCTAGCTCCTCAGAGGACAACTTGGAAGACAGTGGAATCAACTAACCTTGTGAGATGCTTCCTGTCCTAAGTAAGACGTGTTACAGAGATGCTGTCACTTCCTAAGCCTCGACAAACCGTCGGACAAACTCCAGATACGATACTGATTGAACTGAAGGTCCAGTGTCTTCACTAATCCTTGGGATTTAACAGTAGAAATGTTCTTCATTTCAGGGAAGAAAATAACAGTAAATTTGGAGGGTTCCCGGAATGCTGGGTGTCTAGGTGCTAAACTGCGATCGAATTCACTTAGTCGCCCGGGCAACTATGAACATCTGTTTACTATCCTTGAACACCAGGTTACACCAGAGTTATGAGACATCAGTCCCATTTGAACGTGGAGGTCCAGAACTCAATGTCGCATTTTTTGGCCTCCGAATGTTTTTCAAACACTTCCAAAACCTAAATGTCTGTAAAATGTCCAGGTCAACAAACTTTTCAACTGGAGTAGCTCCAGAAGGAGTGACGTGAAAGATAAAAATTTTTGATTATTTTTGGTTTGGGACTTGGTAAGGGGCGTATCATCGTTCGATGATTTGTTCGGAAGTTTGCGTTTGCGCTGACAGTACTCTTTGCTGATGGGGGTCAGGCAAAAACAGTCCAGGTGTAACAGGACACAGTGGAAATGTGCGGGCAGCATACTCCGGCGATTCGTAGTTTGTTGTTATCGACCAGACAGGTTCTGGTAACAACAGGTGGGTTTTCTTTAACAATATAACCCTTTGGAGCACCGAAGACGGCGGTGCCATCTCCAAGAACGCGGTCAAAAATTGGTCAACTAATCCAAAGTAAATCAATGAGAACAGATTGGTGCGGTTTCGATGGACGTTTCTTTAACCTCCCAGTTTGTTGAGTGCCCAATAAGTAGTCATCGACGTGCTTCAACGCGTAAGCTGTAACAAGGAATCTGGGACGGTCGAGAAGGAGGTGTGTTTTCTTAGAAGCCCACTGATCTTCAACAGTTTGGGGCAGTGGGTATTTCTTCCTACCATAATCCAGACCATCTCACTGAAGAAAAAAACGATCACAAGCGCTCTTACAGCTGTAAATTATTTACCCAAATGACAATGTAAGTTTCGACTATGTGGACAGGGGTAGCAGAAGCCTCGTTAATCAGGGAATCTGAATTCTCAGCATGATAGAAGGGCATGGTAGAAGGCATCACTCATAAGAATGTTTAACTGATGGCATTTCGTGCGACCCCATGGTAGCTAACGGCCGTCTATGATATGCATCTTGACCTTGTAACTTCCACAGCCTTAGTTTTACGTTTGTTTTTCCACTACCTGAATCCTGGAGGATGTCCTGTTTGGACTGTCTCCATGGTCAGCCTAGGACGTGTTTGGTGTTTCGTATTCCAGTCGGCTAAACCTGATTGGATGTGGAGGGGAAAGGCCTTTGAGTTTCTTGCCTAAAAGGTGACTGGTAGAGTAGGCGCGTTGCTCGGGATGCCTCAGGACTCTCAACGGGAGCCCAGCCTTGGGAATCTCAAAGAATGCACAACTTCTGTTGAGAATTTTCCCAAATAAGGTGAAATTTTCCCAACTAAGCTGATAAGCCCACATATTAAATGAGGCAATAGATATAAGATGCGTTTTCGCCTCCCAAAGAGTAACTTTCTCCCAAAGTGCGAGAATATCTACGGATTGAACA
>SJOL01011851.1:32043-54720 GCA_004794785.1 Opisthorchis felineus | reverse complement strand
ATATATATATATATATAATGTTTATATGTATACATGTGACAATCAATGCAGGTTTTATTGCACCCGCACTACAACCACAACAGTTCGTTTATAGCAACCTCCAAGGGGCATGTCGATTGATTGTTACGTGCGATGTGTGTACGGCTACACTGGAACGTAAAAAAAAACAACCAAATGAATAGTACAATGCCATTGTGAATTGCAATGCACACATGTTTGATGCCGACTGCTGCGTGTTTTTCCACCGATCGCATCCTTCTGGGTTGACACTGGGCTCACAGATTCAGGCGCAGTAAAATATCGGTCTCCACACCAACCGTTTTGTTTTTATCACTCCTGTGCACCGACGCACAGTTGTCCAAACATTTTTGGCAGGTTTGAAATAAAATGAGGTTTATAGAATTATGGAGTTTGCAAAGCCTGCCCAGTTCACATAAGACGGCAGATGTGAGTTGGACTTCTCAGGTAATTTAGTCAGGACTAGTTTATTTGTACGCATTTGCAGTGATTTACGATCAAAATATTCGCTTCATCAAATGTGCAAGTGGAGGAAACTACTAACAAGGTTGCTGAAAACTCTTGGGCAATCCATGACCGGTGTTGCCATTCTGGTTTTGGATACAAGGGTTGTGAGAGTTTGGGTGCTTTTAGGGGAGGGGGAAGAAGTACGTTTATGCATGCGCGTTACTGTAGTCCATTGCAATCCTTCGTTGTGTTAAAACTATTCAGACACGAAACATGCAAAAAAATTGTCAAAGTAGAAAACGATGTTTTTGAGAGTTTGGAAAAGAAGACGCGCACTCCTCTAAGGAGTGCTCAACAGCTTTGCCTTGGTCCGCTCCGTAGATGTTGAGCCAATGAGCTTCAGGTATTGCGTATTGCACTAGGTCAACTGGTGCCCTCTTTACCGGGTGTTGATCCGGTGGCTGTTTGCCAAGCTTCGCAATTAACTTGCAAACGTTTCATCGCCACACGAGAAGATATCATCGGTGAGAAGTTGGGAGGGTACTTCCTCTTTGCCCGCATACGTTTATATAGCATTTGAAGTGTGCCTCTTAAAGTGATTGGCTAATTGTGAGACTGTTTTGCTCAACTAGGATCGCGTAAAGAGCCTCATTTTTCAGGTAACTCTCACGGTTACTTGGTTGAACGATTGCTTTGAAAAATTACCACCTATATCCCTGCTGTGTGAGACAAGCAAAATTTTTATGTGGTATGGCGCAGAGGCTCCAAAGGCCGTGCCTCCAGCACCACATAAATTTCAGCTGGCTTCAAGTTGAGCAGACAAGTGCAAACCGAAAAGGTGTTATCCATCAGTTACTGATTTGTACGTCGCTATATCTATGAACTTTTGACCAGTTTGTACTCCAGCGTACGTGTCACCGTCTTATTCTTTGGGGATCTCGAGTAAACGATCTTTTGACATACGATTTGCGTCGGTTGAGAGTTTGACGTCCATGCTGTCATCCAACAATCATTCATAGGTTGACCTCCTCTGTATACAGTGGAAGAAGACAAATTTCTCCTTGGCGTGAAAGTATGTCTTCCACGAGAGTGTTCTGCTGCTTGTCACTGTTAACGAATTCCCAATTGGAATAATTCAGGGTGTTTTCTCAAAAAATCTAAATCCCAAAATCCCTTGTTCGGGGGAACACCTGCTGTAAAACAAAAACCTGTTTTTTGCCACTTGAAAATTTTGATTAAAACTCTGGACAGCTTCTTCCCTCTCGGAGATAATCAGTTTGGCCTAGTCTCGGAATTTCCGTTAAACTTACTTGTTTTCTGATGAAAAGAAACCTGGTTTTGTCACAGGTGCGTAATTGTACGCGCTACGCGAAGTGATCAGCTACTCGAACCGGATTCGATAACTGTCACACCAGTTGCGAAGCAGACCTAATCCTCCATTCGAAAGCGTCATCAGTACAGTCAACTGCGGCTGTGGTGAAGTGCGAACGTCAGAACAACCTGGTTTCCCCACATCCTAGATAGTGAGCGACAAGTGTTCGAAAGTGGCGCTTGGAACAACAGCTGAGTACATAAGGCGGCTGTGTGCAGCAAATTCAGTTGGAGGAGGACCATCATAAACAAGAAATTCAGCTGGACTCAGTTGAGTCTCCCGTTTTGTTCTTCTTCAACTGGATGTGCTGTACCAGGCCGCCTCATGTTTCAGTTGGTACGATATTCGAGATATCGCAATAGACGTAATACACTACTCATAAGGTTACCACAGTTTGGGTTCAAGTTGAACATAAGGTTGACGGAAACTCGGGGACTGCGCCTACCTGATGAGCTCCAATAAGGGCGAAACCGGTCGTGGGCTGTGGAAGAGTTTTCAGCAACTCGATAACTAGTGTACTACGTCTATACAACCCGCTACCTCCTTCAACCAACTCTGACGTGTCGACAAGTGTGTGTGTGTGTGTGTGTGTGTGTGTGTGTGTGTGTGTGTGTGGAGCTTGCATTTAACCAGTTTTAGCAAAACGCATTGGCAAGTCATGTCCAAGGTCACTGAATATCTGCCACTTCCATTGTGGTAAATATGGTTGCCTCGAGATTCATTCTAACGTCTAAAGACGGGCTACTGTGCACCCAATGAGCTGCAGAAACGGTGGATGTGGTATAATGCTATTAAAAAGACAATTGACGAATAATC
This sequence comes from Opisthorchis felineus, assembly GCA_004794785.1. NCBI lineage: Eukaryota > Metazoa > Platyhelminthes > Trematoda > Opisthorchiida > Opisthorchiidae > Opisthorchis > Opisthorchis felineus. The sequence goes on along the minus strand of SJOL01011851.1, from coordinate 52,067 downwards.
TATCCTTGAGATCCCGCCCTCAGGTCAAAACGAATCTGATGGTTACGTGGTTAAAATAACCAAAATGGTCTAAATGAGGCAGCAAAATCACAGAGCGTGTTATAATTCGTCCAACCAATAGGCAGTCAGTTGACTGGTAGACTAAAAGGTTGGACGCCGCTGCGTGTACTTGACTAGCGGGTGCGTGTGTGTGTGTCAGGTGGTACATGTTGCAGGACCAAGGCAAGCTAAGTGCTCGAACCTAACGTTTCTGGTGACATAGGACTTAACTACGTAGGCATATTGCAACAACTTCGGCCGTTGCCAGGCTCTGTCTTTGGTTCGACTCCGGCAGCCTGTACAGAACCCGGCAGAGAACTTGAAATGCTTCGATAGGTCCGTCATATTGTCTAAACGGACGGATGTGCCTTGGATAGAGGATACATGATCTCACTTCTACATAGGAAATGAGGTCTTATACGAGATGCAGTTTTAGAAAAACCAATCACGTTCGCCTGTTCAGACTTGGTGATTCGGGTGCTTCCAGTGTGCGCTGGTTGGATTGTGTTAACACGCTCACCTCGACTGTCAGATTTCCGGAGTTCAAACTCCGGCACGGCCAAGGAGAAGCTGATAAGCTCTAATATGATCGAAACCTCTGTCCAGTGCGCACCCTCTTGGGTGTGAGGTTAGCGGAATAACTGGACCACTACAGGAGGAAGACTGTTCGACTGAGATCGAAGTGAATGTGTTGAACACTTTGGAAAAGGGAGAAAACTAGTTATATACACTGAACGGATATTAAAGCAAATGAAATGAAACTGTCTAAACGAGTTAGTCATTCTCCGTCTTGCCTGAAAAATGCCCCTATACTTCGTGGTTGGGCGCACTCTGTCTGGATGTATCTCCAACAGACAATAACGAAAAACAAAACAATGGAAAATTCCTGAGGAAATGACGGTTGGTCTTCATGTCGTAGGATCTTTTTTGCAGAGAAGTTCTTGGGATGTGACGGTCTTCATAGTATTATTTGTCAACCAAATGTTATTGTTAAGTTGATTGAGGCGTAACTGAACAGGTGCGCACGCGTTTCCATTCTGCTAGTGACAACCACCAGACTCAACGAGCACACGCGGTGACAAGAGATAACACGAAAGTAAGCGGAAGCAGTGCATACCTCCATGATTGGGACAGAGCATGGCAATTGGGGCGACCTGTCTCCGGCCGGCATTCACCAAGCCGCTGGTGACCGTGCCGAGTGTGTGACTGATACACATCTGTTCCCCGAAACCTATTCCCACGTGGAGTCTAGCCAGCTTGGCTAGTACACTATCAATGGCGAGTTTGACACTCGTTAATTGAAATGACACCATCGGTTAATTTGACAGCAAACAGTCTAATCGTACTGAGTTTCGCCGGTGGGCTGGCCTTGGTGGGTGGATAGTTAGGTCCGCTTGACAAGGGCTTGTCTGGTGAAACGGCTCCTGCTGCTGCTGCTTCGGAGGCTGTGTGGGAACAGAGGGGATGCACGCATCAAATTTATCGTTCATCACGCTGACGACATGACAGTAGTATGCACGCTAGACATACGACTGGTATGGGCGAGTGCTAGTCTGCATACTTACAATCGCGTGCAGGATACGCGGGGATGTTAATTTAGTATCTGTCAGAAACAACGGAAGCAATTATACATGAAACGTGTCTCCACGATTGTCTGTTAGTCGGGTGGAGTCGTGTTTGTGTGTGTGTGTGTGTGTGTGTGTGTGTGTGTGTGTGTGGCATTCGTTCATTATTGCTTGTCACATACCGTCTGACATGACATGATGGAATAGCCGAAATGGTATTGGAAAGTATTTTCTACGCTTCTCGTTATATGATGATGGTTGGTTTATTGGCTGTTAGTGTTGGCGTGGTGGAGTTACTGAGACTGGGTGGTTACGTAGCCTGGGTGGTTACTGGATAATCTAATTAAGAAGGTATTTTGTTCGGCGGGCCCCTCAAACCACCCAAGAAGTTGTCAAGGCACTGGTTCGTGGTCCGTTCACTGGTTGCCAAGTGAATCGTCCAAGCAGCCGAACTGAACACAGTCCCCGCCCCGGTGTTTCATTTGCTCCGCAAGGATTCAACCCTTATTTCACCTAGTGGATTCGAGGCTAACAACCTACAATACCGAGTGAATGATTGTGGCGTGGGATCGCGTCTTCAGTAGCCAGGCTAACAGTGCGTCTGTCTGGTAAGCGAAAGGTCGCCGGAGCGATTTATTTCCCCCATAGAGAGTTATTGGCACGACAACATTATGTAACCGGACTTTAGCTTGAATAGTAGCCCGCAGTTTCAAGTTTGTTGAAGGGCAATAAACTACGAGAGACATGCAATAGTCAAACATTCTGTAGGAAAATACGCCGACTACCTGTCTGTTGGGGGCACTCAGGGAATATTTCTTCCTATACAGCACATGATTTCCTAAAACTACTGCCTCAAACGGAGCCGAGAGGTTCATCCACTGTGGAAGTGCATCCTTAACGCGCCACCTCTCAGTATCAACAACTCCATAACCTCGTTCTACTCCAGAAAAAAAACCGGACATCCGTATAAAGTACCCAGCTCAGCAGCTATAAAAAGGCTGGTGCATGCGGATTCAAACAAAAGTGTCTTTGTCAGGCACTTTTACACGGAATTCAATTCGAGGTTGAGCATCCTATCAGCTACTAAAAAGATGATACAGTTCCTTGCGAAATGTGCTCATTTGCAAACTGAATTCGCGAACTGCTTGCAAATTGGGTTCAAGTAGATCAAGAGTTTGATGGGACCTCGGGGACTACGAAAGCGAAACCGATCGTGGGCAGCAATCTTGTGAGTAGTGCGTTTCGTCTAGACAATGGTGCAAACAAATTGCAACCGAATCGCCCAGCTCAGCGAACAAACCAACGATCATCTATGCTACCTGAGCTCCCAGCATTCTCATCTATAGCAAACTAGAATGTCTGGCCACTGCACATGGAATAAACTTCTGGTTGAGCTGAAATATTGTGACGATAAAATCGAACGCCGACCTAGAATTCTTGGGGTTTCCGCTATCATTCAGGCGAGGTGGACGATGAGTTAATGCTAGAACCTTCACAAGGTGTTGTATTCTTGTGCAATTTTGGTAACATGGCTGAATATTTTCACTGATTTACACATGCAAACAAACTCCTATTGGTAAAACGAAAGCGGACGCTAACCAATCTTCAGCAGGCTGTATTGTTTCCCTCAAGTTATCTTAAAATGCATCTTTAAAGAGTGGCACAGGATCTCTACGGTATACGAGATCTCTCTTGTTACTTGGACGTAGAAACCTCACGAAAGCGGTACCAGACAGGGCTAGTCAGTGACAGGGGACGAGTCATATCGTGTCCACATTTTACTCTTTTGACTGATTGTTGATACCGTGAGGAATTCTTCAAATGAGATATCATCTTGTGATTGCCAGGTTGCCAAAGGCTAGACAGGGGAAGTCAAGATGCAAAGGTCGCGTTCGAACCATGGACCTTCCGGTCAGTAAATTCGCGCTCTAAACACCGAGCCATCTTGCCCCCAGATATCTACATAAGTAAGCACGAGCACTCTCTGCCAGAGGGAACCAGTAGCCAAACGCGTCTGTATCGACATTATGTGGATGATATATTCGCGTTACTTTAAAGCACCTACGAGAAGTCAGGAGTACTGCAGCATTTTAAGTACTCTTGTCCAGGGGTAGTTACGCCTGTGAGACAGAGACTTTTGGGTTACTTCACTTTCCTGATGCAGATCTTCGCAGGCAACTGGGCGGTAGGATATGAAGGTGAGCGTCTTCACCATGTATTCAGAAACAACTTGATCCGACTCCTAAAAACTGCCCTGAACTTAGCAACTCAACAGCCGGTCTGATCGGCTGACCTATTCTGTCCCTAATCACGTGACAGACTTTGTTTTGAAACATGCTGCACAACCCGTTTTCTTCGGTCCTTGGGTTTGATACTGACGGGAAAACACAAAATGTGTTGTGCATCTACCAATTCCCATGTTCCCACTGTGTTCAACAATAAAGTGGAAACAAAAAAAATACAAAGGTGTGCCCGGACAATTACCAAACTCCCACAGTTTTGTGGATTTTACATACAAGCGAAATGTTGTAGCTTTCGTCCTCAGCTTCTCGCACAGCCCGGTATGCCATTAGTTTACTCAAATAGGGCATGATAAGAATCGGTATTAACACACTTTACACGATCAGTAGGTGACTACGGTAAGAAAAATCTGACAACGTTTTTCAAGAGAATCTCCTCAGATGGGTCACATGTTCTCTTTGAATTCTGTTTTAGGAAAGCGTCCCGCAAGACTGGAATTCACTTCATGCGACTAGTGTCCCCTACGGGTAGTTTTGATTCCCCCTGTTTCTCCAAACCTGATCAGCGTCATCTGAGTAGACAATACTTTATTGTTCAACCGACCAGACGGATATGAGAACTGCAGGGTGTGAGATGACTTTCTAATATCCATCTTTCGAATCCAACCCCGGCATCTCGACTGCTCCTGTCTAGCCTTGGGCAACCCATCAGTATCACAAACCTAGTGCTTCCTTTGGGTGTCATGACAGCTGAAAGGTGGTTGCGGGATTTTGTAGGATTTACAATCACATGACTCTCATTTGAACAATCGTCCTACTGTCCTGGCTCAGTCATTCTGGTGAGTTCACACTAAAGGGAGGCGGGAGGAAGTCACCGGACTCGAGTCTCGCTCTTATTAGAGCTCATCGGCAGTGCATATCCAATGGCCGTGCCGGGCTTAGAACCCCGGACACCTGACATGCGATGCGAGCGTGTTACCACTACCCACCAGCGGACGTTGGACGCATCTGAATTTTCACGTCTGAACTGGCAAACGTGTTCACTCTTGAGCGACGTGTTTGGTATGCCCGACTCGTCATCTAACGGCGACCCAGTAGCTGTCCTGGTTGTGATGATCGATTGACCCGGCTGTCAAAACTTCCCAGTCAGCTAGCAGCGCCAGTCAGACGCTTGAAACCTGCTGGACACTTTTTGTTCCAGTGCTGGTATTTATAAAGCAAGCTCCGTTAGCCAAGTAACTGATACTGAACGCTTACAAGGAGATTAGAAAAGCTCAGAGAACACCATATGGCGACACGCACATCTTTTCAGTGCGATGTGCGTCATCTGACAATGTACTTTCGCTCAAACTTTGGGCTCACTTCAACAATCGAAGCCGTTCGGTTTGTGAATAGTGCCCTAACCGAAACATGAGTACCACGATAAAGGACTAGCCTATGCAAAGTTCAGAAGAACCTCTGGTAAATACGACATTAAGCTACAAATGGCTACAAATCGCAACCTACGTAAAACTTGACGATCACTTGGGAAGCTAAGTCGACGGGGGTTCGGCATTTGATCCTGTCTGGTCCGGCGGAAATGATCAGCGTGTCTATTCTCCAGTAAGTATTGCACACAGAGACCAAAACCGTTATTGTGACCGAGATGTTTCCTCTGAGATATGTAACAATGTTGCCAGTCCAATGGAGACCGATCAGGGAGGTTTTCACTTACGTGATCTAAAAAGTTCAGCCGTTCACATACACATTCACCAAAGTTCGATTAATTAAGGCGAGTTTTTTCCTTCTAATCACAGATCCTAACCCGATCAAGATTTAGGACCGTGTGGGAAAAAGTACTATTTACACGGGGTATAACTTTGCGTATTGTTCACCATATAAACAATGCCGTACTTCTCTGTCTTAAGCACGATTCCAAAGTCGGCCGGACAAAGAGATGCTGGTAAGTTAGGTTTGGTTTCTCACCGGGTCAAATCATACACGCTGATTCGTTTATACTTCCACCCGTCTGGGACTAACGTTAGTAGCTACGTGTACAAAAAATTCACTGGGCCTGTCGGATTAAACGATTGTCTGATGTGTACAACACTTGAATTAGATAGAACCTAGCGAAATACACTCATTTTCAGACAAATTTGGTTTTGCGAGAGACTCACCTGGAACCCAGCCGAATCTCTGGTCTATGATGTTTTCAAGCAACTGAGATTCAGCTGGGTTTCAGGTGAGTCTTCCGCAAAACCAAATTTGTTTGAAAATGAGTGTATTTCGCTAATTTCGTGCAATTTGGGTTAAAGAAGAACATAAGGTTGACGGAAACTCGGGAACTTCGCCCACCTGATGAGCTCCAAGGAGGGCGAAACCGGTCGTGGGCTGTCGGAGAATTTTCGGCAACCTTATGAGTAGCGTATTACGTCTATAGATAGAACTTATTTAGAATAGTGAGAGGTGGTTTGGACCCTGTATGGGCGAGATAATAGCCCTTCATTTACAATTTTTTCCCGGCAACAGTATACAGTCATGCATTGAATTGCGCGCCGTTTGTAAACAACGATTGGCCATCACTGACGACTATTGTGAACCGGCGAATCCAGTCCGAATGCTGGTCAGTTCATTCACTTGTCTATTAATTCATGGGAGTAGAACAAAAGGACTAGGCCAGCACAAAATTGAACTGAAGGTCATTTGTCCATGTGGCTTCATTAATAAGGTTGGGGAAATCCCATCTAAGATTGAATAAGACAACTTATCGAGTCCCATTTTGTTTCCGTTGGCACGACAGTCGAGATAAGGAACTATAAGTGGCGTGTTCGGTGAAGAAAGGTTACTTTGGATTGCGTCACTTAAAACATGTGGAGGTATTTGTGCAACACATTCAGTTGAGGAAAATCGGAAACGAGAGCCTCATTTGGGCCTCTGGTTAACACCTAATTAATTCACTAATTGTGTCCAATTTGTCGTTTAACTAGAACATGAAATCGCTGGGGACTCGTCGACTACGCTCAACTGATGAGCACCAAGAAGGACGAAATCAATGGTGGCCTGTTGAAGTGTACCCAGTAACCCCTTATGAGTAGTAATTTATGTCAGGAAAACTTCCAAGTTAGTAAGAAGCGACAAGCCAAACAAGATTTTTACGGATGCCAAAATGTTTTCGTGATTTTTAGCATTGCTTTTAACAAGGGTCCCGTGATTGAAACAGCTTCAATGTTGTGGGAGAAAAGTGAAAGAACGGGGAAGTACTTCTGTACCATGGTGTAGCATGCGATTCTCTTCCAGAAAAGAAATAAGTTGTGAACGAATTCCAGGTTTACTTACAACCAGAATGTAAAATCTCCTGCAATGTAGACAGAATTCCCGCAACTGCTCATCATATGACGTTCATAGTACCATCAGAAATGCTCTGTAAGAGGGCAAATTTCAACATTAGACTGATCTAGACGATTCCCAACCCGACAGCCAGTTCGTAAAACTGCCAGGGCGATTCGTGAAACGTTTTGTTTTGTTTTATGAAATGAATACCACCACACTGAAGTCTGAGCAGTTAGCTTTTATTCAGTAGCAAGGTTTGCGTCAATTACCAAGACATCTACATGGTGTCTTTCAGACGTTCTCCAGGGACAATATGGGGAATTATCTAGTGAACAAAAGAGCTTGTCAGTGTGACGAAGTATTGGTAGCTTGGATGTCTGTACTGGTGGTTGGTTGGTCAGATGGCTGTTGATCTGTTAGCCGAGCTTGTCAATTAGCTTGCAAACGTTAAATCCCCAGTCCAGGGGACATCGTCAGTGTGCAGTTGAGTGGGAGCTTTGCAACGGTCGTATTCACCAAATGCCTTCCATTTGATTGGCTGACTTATCTTCTGATGAAAATCTGTTGGGCTTAATCCCCCCCCTTACTTTTTCCCCAGAAAAAAGGTAGAGTGGTTCCATAGCATGCCACGTTTCACCCAGGGGACTTTTGCACCAGTTTTAGGGCACCTTTGGGATGCTCCTCCATATTCGGTCACCACTTGTTAGCTACTCAGAATGCCGACAAACATGCCATCAGCATCAGCCTCATAGGAACAGGTCCTCTTCTATTCTTTCTGCGGGCCAAATGTCAACTGACACGTTTGGGTTAATTGATTATCCAGTTTGATCGCTTCATTGCGAAACTGCTTCACCAGTTGGTTGTTCGCTGGAGGGGCAGGAATTCATCGGTAGAACTTCGACTGACTAGTTACCATTTGAACTCGCAGAGGTTATGCCAATGTACAAATGGAGCCTGCCTGTCAGTCATGATGAATCGGTCAGTGGTGCATCATTTGTCGGCCTTCATCAGACAGTCTCAGAAATGTCACCTTTCCGACCGAGTCACAAAGGATCTTCTCCCACCAGCTATGACCAGTTACCACCTTTCAAACCGTGAGTTTTGGCGAATTGGCTTGAGTTTTCGCGATTCATATAACAAATGACTATGAAACCGGTTATGTAACGCGTGGTAGCTTACCCTGTTTGTAAGAATCACTTTATAGCCTATTTCGTACCCTGAGGAATTACCTACTGAAGGCTGGGAGAGCAAACCAAGTTGTAGTCAAACAGAAATATGGAAACTACATTTCATAAACACTAAGTTTATATATAAAATAATAACTTGGGTCTTTTTCATCATCCCAAGGATGGATCTTCAACTTTAACAAACCGCGGACAGATCTTCTACTTTGCTCCTCCAAAGGGCCGCACATTCTTGCACGAGCCAAGTTTTCATAGACATCTCATTGTTTCCTGAGGTCTGCCTAAAATATCTTCAAGATCGCGCTTCATCTAACAATGATCAACAAGGTATGCATACAAAATCTTTCAATCGTTCTGTCTTTCTGTGCCAAGGAGAGCAGTTTTGCTTTGTTTTTGAACGGGAGGACAATTTTGTGGAGAAGCTGTTAGTCAAATCTTCCCAACATCATAACATGGGTTGAAAATATGATTTGGTCAGTTGTCACTCCTCTTCTCGCTTTAAGGGAGCGACACTTGGTTCCGTTTCGCCCTATGTAGCAGGGCAACAAAGGTCAACTTTGCACCAATTGTACTGTTTCTGCCGGAATGGTGCTCCTTGTGGTTTAATCGTTTTGTGTACACACACTGGGGTGTTTGGCCAGTACTCACGTTGTATGCCGAAGATTACTGTCCGAGGTGGACTGTTCTTGCGACGGTGAAATGGTGTATTCACATTGTGGAAAATCCGTATGTTGTCAATACTATCTCGTACATCTGGACTGCCAGATGGAAGGTGCAAAATGTTGGTTGATTTTTGGTCAACTTGTGTTCGAACAAGTTACCGGTAGCTAGAGCAAAGGTATTTCGATGGAAGATAACGTAGTTTGCCAGTCTAATTACATTTTACTGACCCGACTGCACTTGATCTCGTCGTTGTCTAACTAGGTAGTTCGTTTTGGTCCCCACAACACAGGATCAAATTGCAGCAGCAAGTGAGCTGTAGCGGTGTTCATTTGCTTTATTCTTGATATACAGCAGCTTCTGCCTTCAGTTCATCAAGAAGGTGTGCATGGCAGCTATCCTTCAAGCTACGCAGTTCACACGAAATAATTTCTTTGTCACAACAGCTGCTAAGCAGCCAGCTGTTCAATACTGTGTGGTAGGCAAAACCGCAATTCGGTGCGCATGGCCATGTCACAAGAATGAATTTCGTGGATATGTGTAGCTAAAATAAAGCTCATCTATTCTCCCTACCGCGCCACTGGCAGACCAGTGTCTCCGAAAGGAGGTCAGATGTGTCATATTAGGTGTTCTGGCGACAATGTAATACTACACTGTAGGAATTTTGGTGCAAAGGTTTTTTAATCACGCCTCTTAAAGATCAGGTGAATTAATTAGTGAGAAATGCTCAGTCTGATGGAGCTTCCCGTTTGAAAATGAGCAAATATGGACCTTTAGAGAGGCAGTAAGATGCCCATACTCGGCCTAAAATTGAGGTAAATCAGCTGTGAATTGTATTCAGTCATTTCTAGCCTGAAACAGCCCGCTGCTGTTCCACTGTAGTAAAACAACCTAATGATTCTTGTGATGCTTGACGTTTAGCTTGGATGTTGGCCGGTCCATTTGGGTACACGTCCACTTCCCTTGCTGGTTTGATTCCCCCTGCTATGACAAAGCAGCCATTGTGAGAACGGGATATTGCCTCCCGCTGGCTCTCGTTCTCAACAGCAGGGAAAATTCCGATTCGCAAAGGATTGATTGATAGACTTTTCTTAGGGATTGCTCTTTTTGGATTCTTGTGGAACATTATCAGAATTTGTGTTGCAGATCCTCTGTTAAGCTGTTTTATTTATATTCCTAAACAACGTACTGTTTGAATCATGTTATGTTATGTTCGAGTATGACAACTGCATCCAACAGAGACCAGTAGCCGTTCGTTTCGTCACGTGATTTATCTTTGCTTGGTCATATCGATCACACCAGCTATCGGCCTCAGTGTATGTAAACTGAGCCATGGGAATGAATGCGGCAAAGGTCTTGTCCAGTTTTATTTGCGACGACGATGGTTCAAATGTCCGTGAATGATTGAGCGTCTTACTCCTACTACCCATCCAACTTTAATTAGAAAAAACCATCCTGAATTGAACACTAGCACTGTCCTCTACCACCCTTACCCGTTTCTAATTAGCAACGTACAAGTTAGCAAAAAATACCTTGCTCTACAATTTATTCACGTTAATTGTTCACACAGCTAGGCAACCGGGTCACTACTCCTAAGGTTCACTTGGGCGTATTGAAACATACCAAAGAACGGCATGGGTAGTTTGGTGTGCTTTTGTGTGTGTGTGTTTCAGTCGGCTTAATTGTTAGCCCCCGCTGGTCAAATTGCTCTAACGCTATCGCAATTACCGGAAGCGAAAGATTTGGCAAAACAGTTCACTTGTGATTCAAAAGGCCACTATTACCGAGTAATTGCCGTACTACCTCCTATGTAAGGTAATTCGAAAGGAAATCAGATGAACTACCAAGTTTGTTTAGTCGCTTAAGTTGATTTTCTCCGACAAGGAGAAACGTGTGTGCTTCACGAAGAAGCAGAATGTAATGTGCCAGATCAAACATTAAACAAACTAACCATGACGTGTCACTGCGAATCTTCTTCACCTTTTCGCGATGTGTGAAGCTCGGTTTTTTCATTCAAACTGGTCTCTGATTTAACAACAGCCTGCCCATTTACGTATCAGCTGAACTCGGTTTCGCGAAGTTTTCTGGGACAAAACTTTCGGAGCCATATTTCAGCCACTTAACAGTCCTGATTCTATGGTATCATCAACTGGCAGCTAAGATCACAAGGCGCAAAGCCCAATTATTCAATTAGTGTGCGGATTTTTTCAGTTCGTATATTTGCCAAGAAATTCATTATTTTCAACTACCCTCGCGTTGCAGCAACTTGCTCTGCAATACGTCGGGTAGTCTTGTTCCCAAAATTTCACCCGAGATGTGATGTTTGCTTGATCTGGTATTTGACTTACGTTAATTTTAGCACAAATCTTCTCGTTTGGGTGGTAGATCATGACAAAGTCTAAAGTACCTGACTTCAAAATAGGACTGACAAAGTGCATAACTTACCAAAGTTTACGTGCACTGACATTTGTTGAATAATTGGCAAAACAGCGGAGCACATTGGTGTAACAGACTAGTTTTTCTCCGATACAACCCTGTAAAAAAACATCCGGTTGGATTACAGTCGCCAACAGGTCGCAGAAACTCACTTTTGGAACAACAAGAAATCGCTCACAACGTCATTTCAACGGATTCTGTCGCAGAAGAAATATTGTAGTCTTGATTGGATATCTACGCTGACTTCCGAGACCGTGGCATTCCCAACATAGGTTGTCGTATGTTCCATCACAGCCAGTCTAACTAGGTCATCATAGTGAGTTTAAATGTCGACAGGAGTGGGCTTTATTGACGGATATTCATTTTCTGACGAAACATGAAGCAGGATGTTCTCAACTAAAGAATAATTTCTAGCAACCGTGAAAGCTACACTCCTACACTCCGTGAGTAAATTGCAATCACACCTAAGATATCGAAGCATTTTTATTAATATGCTTCTACTTGTAAAGTCGATGAAAATCTCTTGGCAACGTATCAGGGACTCCGTCTTATGTGACTGATGCAAATACTTCATTCGGTCTAACTGATGAGCCCCACAAACGGCAAAACCGATAGGTTGTTGACACAGAGATTTCATAAAACTTAAAGGGCATCTCTCATTTTCAACAGAAACTGGTATTTTTTGTTTCGCGGCTTATAAAGTACCCAAAATTTTATTTTTGAAAACCCTCTGAATTTTCTTCTTGTGAGGCCAGTCTCTTCAACTAATTTCACAGCAATACGGGTACTACTGAAAACATAAATGAGTAGGTTTCAAAACAGCCTACTTATTAGTTACTCAGATCGAACAGCAGATTGGCAAGCCAACTCATAACTTCGAACAATGACACTTCAGTTTTCAAAGTGATTCACCAATCTATGACTACGGATCGATTAGATGTATTTATGCAAGCAAACGTGACTTTGTCGGGCAAGGGGTAAAGGTAACTATGAGAAAACCTCAAAAACATAAAATGCACTAGGGATTCTGGTCACCAAATCAAAACTGAGAGGTTTAACTGCCGTGGGCACTGCTGAGCGGTGCTCAGAATGTCGAGAAAAACATATGTGGTTCAACTAAGTGCAAGAGATTGCAAGCTCCGCTCCCGTCAGAGTCGAAAATGAGTGTATGGGAAATTATAAGGAAACTGATCACATAATTTCTTGACTGACAATTACAAAATCTCCCAACGGTCGAAGTTTCTAAGTTGGTTAAAAGTAGACTATTTGGTTTGGCCTCAACTCACATGAAGGAGGCATCCAAACTGAGGAACTCACGGGGCTTGGATACCTTCACATGCTCCGCACTTGAAAAATGAGAAGTTAGGAAGCTTCTCCTAGCTAAATCAATAAAAATATAATACGCATAAAGCTACAGGTCATTCGGTCAAAATAATGAAAGAATGTGGCTTTGACTGAGGGGAAATTTTTCATCCCAGTGATCCAGAAGCCACAAAACTTCCTAAAAGGACAAAACTTCGGTAAATGGAATCAAGGTGAGCACTTTTTAAAAAACACAGAACGGTAAGCTTTGCAAGCAGCGATACTCAACCAGCCAAGATGGGGAAAGAAGTTAGAGGCCACGCAACTGCCTTGAGAATTTCTTCTGACCATGCATACACTAAAACAGTGTCGGATCCTTGAATTCACCAACCAAAGCTCCCTGAAGGAACCATTGCTTCTATTTCGAACTATTCGAAAGCCAATATATAATGTAATTAAATTTGGCAAACTCTGAAAGTGTGAAGTTCAACTACACGCAGTGTGATTGAAATGGATCAATGAGGGAGGGGACTATTTACCGAGCTTCCACCTAGCGACTGAGCCCTCAAGAGCGTTTGGTTCAAGACACACTTATGCGCTTGAAGGTCACATGCCATCCGTCATGTTTTTGTGTGGAAAGACAAACTTGATGACTGTCGATGTCAGTAACGAGTTCCATGAGTGACTATCGGAGTAGGCAAGAGGTTGATATCTTTCGGATTCCAGGTGTACCTCTTTACCTTAATGCATGACAGAAGGCGTATCTCTTCCGTCATGTTCTTGCATTGGCTTGGCCATCCCTCGATAGATCCGCTGGTCACATGTTGTGATGGTCAGGCCATGTACTTCTTATTCCAGAGGACCGTTTACCGTATGGAGCCTACTTCGTCGAGCCCTGTATCGGATGGAGACAACCCAGGGGCGGTTAGTCCATGACTTGACAATGAAGCATAATAGCCGTTACCAGTCAACTTACTTGCGGCTTCCCCGGGCTAGCGACCGCGAGATGAGTTGAACCAAAGGTCAGTGACCCTGAAGGATTTGCCTGTGTTATGCAGCCAGTGGCGGCCTTAAATCAAACCTATCGCTTTCACTGCGTAGCTTTAACTCCCTGCCATGCTAGACGATCATTTGACATCAATGAACTGACTGGGCCATTGCCCCATAGTCTTCTTATCCTCGGTGAACAAAGCCGTAGCAACTGGAACCACTGGACTTTGACGCACGTTGTGTCAGCTGAACAACTGAACTCTACTGAACTAGGACTTTAAAGCAATTAAAAATTTCTGGAGCTCTACTGCAGTCTTGTCAATTGCTGTTGACCATATTCTGTATACCACAGAGAAGCACAGGTGAGAAGATCACATTCTTGTCCCATTGAAGATATTATCAGATGAAGCGTTCTGCAGACGTGCGGAAGTCAAGAAATTCATTCGGTTGAGGATAGGTTATCTGTGAGAATTCATACAGAACCGTTTAGAAAATAAGTACTTGGTGGATTGAAAAATCTAATGAGAAGTTAGATTCTCATTTGTGGAAAACCTGGAGTTAAGCCAAAGACTGGTAGAACAAAGGGGTAGGAATTCCACAGGATTTGATCCTTGCAATTACTAACCGAGAATTGGAATTGATACCGTTTAAAACTTTCGCAGACTTGCCCCTCAGTAGTCTCATATGGATACGTATTTCGTCCTGTGACCCCACGAAACAATAAAACGGTCTCTTGTGCAGAGACCAAGAGCTTCCATCTACACCTCATGAATACGAATATTTAGGAGAAAACAATACTGTTGAATTATGAACCTTTTGAATTTTTTTTCGTTCATCAAGACCCAGTAACTACAAAGATTTACCGGGCTTGCATCCACAGGACAGTATGGTAAGAAAAGGCGTGAAATCCACATTGCACCAACTCTATACGATATTTCGGTTTCGGGTATCTTGATCAGAACGTCTACAAATGACTGTGTAAGTCAATAAAAGCTTAGATCTGGGGGCGTCACCAATGGATTCTGGGAGAATGCTGTCGTGACAGTCTAAAGAGCCAGAACCCATGGCTTCGTCACAACCTATTGGTATGGGCAGCCCAAACCGGATTGTCAGTTTTGTCATCATCAAAAAACAAGGAAAAACTGTTGTTTGCTTTGCAAAATACAGCATGACAATCATCTTGGAGTTCACAAAAGCCGACATACCGGTTGGTGGACGGATTTATCGTTGGGCTGCTCTTATACAAGTACACTCGGATTACAGTGAAACAGACAATAAAATCCCAATTCTCTCAATCAAATCCTTGTTGAAGGCTTTTAGAAAAAGAACGGAACGAGACGTTATCCAAACTTATGATGGTCTACAATGTGGAATGTGAAAATAATCGGAAATCCGTCCTTCAAGAGATGATGAATTGTCCCCTAATAAGCAACCATGAATGTTCACCACAAAAAAGTATACTGAACAGCAGAACAGGTGCGAACAGCCTATAATTGGCTAGAACAAAAAAGCGGTTGCATCAAATACGCCCATTTGCATACCGGTTCAGTTTTCAAGGGTGGCTCAACTGAAACCCAGCTGAATCTCTCTTTTATGATATTTTTCAACTGAATGTGCTGCGCAAGACCGCCTCACATTGCAGTGGGTATGACATTTGAGATATCACGACGTATCGTATAGACGTAACATACCGCTCATAAGGTTGATGAAAACTCTCTGACAGCCCACGACCGGTTTCGTTCCTCTTGGGGCTCATCAGGTAGGCGCATTCCGCGAGTTCTATTCAAAGCCAACTTAATTCGAAAATTATTGTACTGCACCTTGTTGTTTGATTAGAACACTAGAACACACGATGAAATTCGTAAACTACGCCCACCTGATGCGCCCCAAAAAGGGTGAGCTATGGAAGAGTTTTCAGCAACCTTGTGAGTAGCGTTTTCAGTCAGATGGATGCGGCGCTCTTTCGCTGAAGCTTATTTCGAGACACCGCCCGCAGGCGTTTCCAACATTGATACTCTGCAGTTGAGTCTCCCCCAACGTAGTTTTCTAATGCGTGTACTTCTTTAGCTTAATTGTTTATTTGGCGCCCGTTTTCAGAGGAACAATAGGAGATATGAATACCACCAAAAATGGAGGCGACAATGGCGCTGGGAAAGACGACGTTGCAGATGGGTAAGAGTGTGGGTAGCTAACGCGTTGTAGATGTCAGAAACAATCAGAAGCTTGAACAGGGAAGGTTGAGTCAAAACCTAAGCTTTGTATATCTTTCCTATAGTTTCTCTTACGCCAACATGGCCAAGAGAACCAGAGTTATTGGATAGTCATGCCAAATGTCTTGAACGATATTTTAGATTTCATATGATATGTATTCTTTTTTTGGTGGGGAGGGGGTCAAAGGCTCATTCCAATAATAGTTTTATCAGGTTGAACTTTTTTGCCCCACGAGACGCTTTTGTAGGACAACATTTGTTCTTGAGTATAGTCAACTATGGAGGCTTTCTATTGTTTCAGACTAGTCATGTGAATCGCCTAGGTGAAATGTAACTCATACCGTTTTCTAAACCCAAAGCAAGCCTTTATCTTTCTGTTGTAGGATAGCCGCTTCGTATATAGAGGTTGCTTCTACGTCTGAATGATTCCAAATCACATTCGGCGCATGTTTTTAGGTGGTAAGTTTGATGGGAACCCTGGACATCTCACTACCATTTTCGCCCGTCTTGAGGTACATCAGTCATCATCGTCATGAACCTAGTCCTCACATCTCCATGAAGTCTATTTCTTACTTAACCTTGGTTTCTGTCCTTCACTCTCTTGGAGCCTGACGTCGGTGACCTTGGAGGTCACCAGCCGGATCTGAGCTATTGTCGGGTCTGTTCCCTGCTTGGTTTGTTAACTTGGTTTGCGCATACTATGACCTGAGTAATATTCAGTTCAACATTTTGTTGGTTATGGCTGCCTCACATACAGCAAAGCTGCCTGCAGGTAGTGACAACTTCTGTTTCTTTCCTTTGTAGACGTTGGAAGACATCAAAACAGTTTTGCAATTGTACGATAGATTGACCAGCAAAACTAAGCTGTATATATGGGCGCTTTTCGTCACAGGAATCCACGAATGATCTCTCGTTACTTGAAGTAGAGTTGTTTGCCCCGATCCTTATTTCACTTCTGTTCAAGCTGCTCGAAACGTATGTCGACATATTACTGGTGGGCTCACTTCCTACGGTCAAGAGTTAAAGATGAGATCGGCTGAGTGGCCGAGTAAATAAGACCATGGCTTACCCTATCAACGCTCCGGTTGGGACCCCTCAAAGGCCTTTAAGCTGGCTACTGACCCTTGTCCTAATCATGCGTACACGTGCTGTCTTAGAAATAATGTTAACAGGTGAAACGTTCTCGCGTAAAATAGAGACAGTGGAGGCGGACAAATGGAACGGGGGGGGGGGGTTAAGGAGCGATTACTTGATTCATACTCTGCGCGCAAACACAAGCACCCAGAAAGCACAGGAGAAGTTCTGTTAAGGAAAGTAAGATGTGATATTTTCCTTCAAGAGTGCAAAACAGTGGTTCTCATTACCGAATTCAAAACAAAATTCGAAACACGGGGACAAGTGGCTTTTGGCCAGGGTTGTCTGAGCTAAAATACCTTCACGATATATATATATATATAGTGTGACCCCCCTGAACAGAAGTCCTAGCACAAAACTATCCACCAGAATGCTCCCTTTTAGCTGGTGTCTTGAGCTAACCATAACTGGTTTGGCTGCTCAGCTGGTAACCAATAAAATGGATCAACGTGACTGATGTCCCCCTTCAAACTAGGTGAACTAGTGGACATTCGGGAGGTGACTCATCTGTTGGTTCAGGAATTAGGTTCGAAAATTTTTTCGTACGCAGTCTTCTAAGAAAATGGTGAAGTGAGTTTTTGCTTCTTTGGCGGAACACACTACTCATAAAGTTGCTGAAAATTCTTCGACAGCCCACCACCGGTTTTGCAATTTTTTAGGCTCATCAGGTAGGCGCAGTCCGCTATCTGCCGGCACTCTTATGTTCCACTTGAACAATGAATTGTACGCCAACTTAAACAGATCGACTAGTTTGACCCAAAACAAAGTTGTTTTCATACATTGATTCTTTCCCCCTTCCTTTCCTACCTACAGGGGATGAATTACTTCATTTCTTTACTGTATTAGCCCACTGTTCATACTCAGAAGCTCAGCTAAAAATCAATATCCATCATCCTTTGGACCCAAGCTCCTGACGACAGGAATAAGGAGAACGCTACAAAGGTAGTAAAACGTTTTGCTGCTGAACGCACTGATAGGGTTATAGTGACACAAAGAAGTGCTTCATTGCCTCTTAGGAAGTTTCGCGGCTACCTTGGAGGTCCCACAGAGGGATGTGCGCCCCCCTGTGATATTCTGCAAAGTGCCCGGACTAACTGACACGCAAGTGTGCAAAGTTTGGCATGCCAAAGCAGTCTTTCAATCCGGTCAGTCGGAATAAACCTGAGACAGCCAGGTTTTTCCCATTTCAAAATGGACGGGGCGCATAGAGTTGAGAGTATCAACACACGACCTGTTGTGATATTTTGCCTGTCGATTGTTGGTAAAGAGAAGACCTAGAAGGTGTTTTACGTCGACGAAATGTCAGAAGTTCAACGTAATTGTCCATGTACATTCCCTTTGTTTTCTTAGGAAAGTAAAGTTGGGTCATATTAACCTGGTACCTACTATTTCTATACGAATACTTAATGCCCCGACTGGATGCATTGCGCTTCACTGAATGGAGACTGGTGTAGTTCCAGCGAGTCGCGCTTCAAAGCTACTCACTTTTGCTTGGCTGTTTGCTTTCCAGAACAACAACTTGTCGAGTTCTAAATCTTTCTATGGTCTAAACTCATCTGTGCTCGCAGGTAAAGTGAGCCGGTTCAACAAGGAAAAAGCCCCATGGAATGACACGGAACGTGTAAAGTCCACGGGCTAATCAGTGATTGAGGGTTTGCCATGCCAACACATTGAACCCCACTAAGGCACAATATTGGTTAGGCAAGCAATTAACTACGAGCACGTTTAAATAAGACCATTGTACCGGAAACTGTATTCTGAGATTCCTAAGTGGTTAGAGCGCCAATTTGCTGACCGGAAGGTCCGTGGTTCGAACCTGACCTCTGCATCTCAACTTCTCCTGTATAGGATTGAGTAACTTGGCAGTATCCCAGCCCTCGTGCTTCCTTCGGCTGGCATGACAGCTAGGGACCGAAAGGGTTCCACAGCTGAACGATTCTGAAGTTTCTAGACACAGGCATCGCCAACTCAACATCACTAAATTACCGTCGAACCTCCCACCGTGTTTACTTACCACCATTTGAAAGCCTCCAGATTGCATTTTGATGCGAACCGTTACAAGAGTTCGTTGGATGAAGATACTATCTTTCAGGTTCTTGAATAAACCCGAGTGGATCAGGTAGCTTGTTTAAAATAACTCTCATGGTGTGTTCACTGTAAACGGCGCCAAGAGTGAAAAAGTAGCGTATTTACCATGGCTGGTGGTCGGCCGGACAGAGTTCATCATCACGGCGAGGCTGTTTGTGTATCTCTGTGACCCATTGAGGTATGTTGCGGGTCTCACTTTGACACTCACAGAGTATCTCATCTCAAGCTGTTCGGTAGGTAGTGGTCTGATGAACACAGCCTCCTGGTCTTACACTCTGGAGGTTGGAACAGACGCAGTGACTTGTGCCTTAAAAAACCTTTGCAACTGTACTAGTGTACCGGTATCCACCCGCTACCTTGCAGTCAGGCTTTTGAAACAAAGACTTTGGTTGCGGACAAGAATCGTCCTTCTGTCTAGGTGTCGGTGCCCTGACATTATCCCTACCTGCGTACATCCATGAACATCACAGCTAAAAAGAGAAAATTCAGTTCGGAGAAGGGCCGCAGTACCATGATGGTTTTCGATCAACTAAGTCATACTTGCTCAGTGTACGAAAACTTTGATGGCTTAATTGTTCGCTGAGTTTGGCAACGTTTTTGCAAACGTTTTTCACCAACCGAGGTGGCATCAACAGTGCGTCGTGGTGGGGCAGCCCTCAGCCCAACACACCTTTCACACCACTACGCACTGACGATGTCATCTTGATCGATGATGAAACATTTGCAAAAAATTTCCAAGTTTAGCGAACAACTCAACCATCAGTTTCGCAAAATGAGCTATCAGATTTTGTCTGCATATAGGAACGTGCCATTGAGATGGTAGTTTTTGGATAGTCGTTTTCGGGTGTTAACGAACTCGTGCTGCTA
>SJOL01011851.1:10194-23885 GCA_004794785.1 Opisthorchis felineus | reverse complement strand
CTTTCAAATAAATCGTGGTTGTACGGCAGTGAAGCATCGGTGTTGAACACTGATGTCATGCTGTCGATGATGATGATGATGATGGTGATGATGATGATTGTGTGAACTAATTCCATAGAATGAAGTGGTTTCGAGGGAAAATCGGACAAAGAAAGAAAGCTTGCGCAAACAGTCATGCGTGCATTACAACGAAAGATCCTACTCAACATAGAGAGCTTGGACGCGATGATCACTGGTCCATTTGAGATTGCTAACGTCAGGAGCATATCAGTTTTTTAGTGGGCTGAATCGTTCGATGACCACTCATCGGTGTGGCTTCGCTTTGAAGAAAGGGGGCTGAGCAAAAAGAAGTCATCTTGGAACAATGTCTATCTAAAATGAATCTGTTAAGGATAAACGACAAACCGGTCTAATTATTGTCGAAGATCTATAGTACCACGATAATTTCCGCTCGAGTTCGTCGATAAGACGGATGTAGGATTATATACTGAAGGTAGGGAATGAAATCTCCCCTTTGTTGTTATCAGCACCCAGTATGTAAGTTTGCCTGAAATCCGCTCAGAATAAGAGCAGCTCCGGTGACGAGACTAAAGTCTCCCCCCCCCCCGAAAAAAACTGTCCGTAAAAATGCGACCATAGCTTTTCTTTGCAACGTGGTCAAAAGTCAATCACACTGGTTAGGCTACGAAGCTGGTAGGTGCGCCCTTTTTGGGTGTATGGTCTCAACGCCAGGCTCGCATCAAGCCAATCCCAGCTGGCTAGATGGAAAAGACGCTTATAACGAATCTTTGTGAAATATATGCTCCAGCTGTACAAAGATCTACAATGAACTTTTCCGTTCACGGAAGCCACATGAGAACTGCAACAGTCGCGTAAACGAGTAATGCCATGGGGGAGTTAGTTACAGGTGAACTCTCTTCTACTCTGTTACAGAGGCCTGTAATCAGCTGGTACACACATCGAGGATGTTGGAATATTGGTAGCTCGGGTGCATTAATTAGTACTTGATCAGGTGGCTGTTGATCTGTTCGCCGAGCTTGGCAATTGATTTGCAAACGATTCGTCACCATTCGAAGAGAAATCTTCAGACATCTTCAACAGAGCACTGAAAATGTCCCACTGTATTGCCGCTCAACCGCAGTCTCTTTCGAAATGATACCGTATGAGGAGGCCTTAAAACCTCCCCACTTTGGAGTAGAATGGAGATAACAAAAGCCGTTTTTTTCAACTCTCCGCTGCAAGCAAACTGCAACTTGTCATCGTTCGGCGGTTTGAAAACTCCAGGAACATATTCAGGTATGTTGTGAGATTCCAGTTTAACATCCACATAATTCCTCTCACCAGCTTTTTCAACGAATAAAGGTCTAACAAATACAGTCTCCAAAGGCAAGCATTTGAACGTGTGTGACAACTTGTTTCTCTAAAAAATCGGGTTATCATCATCATCATCATCGACAGCATGACATCAGTGTTCAACACCGATGCTTCACTTCCGTACAACCATGATTTATTTCAAAGCCTTATTGTGAAGAAAGGAATAAAGGTGGACGGGGAAGGGACTTAGTGCTAGCTTACCACAATCATTCCGAAGTGTTTACACCCCCCAGACACTCATTCAGGCAATCTGGATAGAAGCTGACAACAAGATCGCCACTGACATCGGTTGGCAGCCATATCTTGCAGCGTCTCCAACAAGGCGCAGTGAGGATGACACAGTCTCCATCCTGGAAGGCGAGTAGCACCGACAGCACCTAAGCGTTTCGTAATAGGATCTTTTCCAGATAAGCCCCGCCACTAATGCAAAAGTGCATGCGCGAAAAGTTAAGCCCCGCCACTTTTTGCCAGCTCCAATTTAGTGTACGCACACAGCCTTGGCCTATTTTTGATGAATACAATTCCTTATCCGCATCTAGGCTCATTTTGTGCACAAAATTTTCACTGTTCGGACGTAAAACCTTAAATGAACTTTCTGACGCTTTCAACTCTCGTTCATGACAAGGAGACGACAATACGTTTTTTGCAAAGCCACGGAGTGATCCATCGGTTAATCATACCGAAAACTTTGTGCATCCAACGACTGGAGCTCACATACAAACCATCGAATCTATTTGGCACGTCTACAAGATGCAGAATAGACGCCAATGCGGCACACACCGATCTTTAGTGGACAGCTACTTGTGTGAGTTCGTTTGGAGGCAAAGGTACCGAAAAACGGACCTTTTCATGCAAATCATTAATGACACGTCCCAATTTCACCCTCTTCAATAAAAACTAAAAGTACACATTTCATATCCTCTTTTTCTAATCTTTTTTTGGGTGGCGGGGGTTAATTTTTTGGCGGGGCTTATCTGGAAAAGATCCTCGTAATCTCCTTCATACCCCTCTGTCAGGTCAGGGGTTGGCCACCTCTGTGCTTCCGCCACTCTGAGTTGGGCATGGAAAACAGTACTCTTTTCCGCAAACGATGGTTCGGCATACGCAACCATGTCCCAACAAACGCTGTCTCGTCGCCAAGCTTTTGAATAAAGCGTTTTGGCCGAGAGCGTTATTCGTCGTCTCAAGGTCTGGAAAACTTGGCCTACACACAGATTGGGAATGCATAATCAAACGTGCCCTCTTGCCATATTAGCCATCGCTCGGTATCATCAGCCGGGTCGATTCATTCTTTACCTACATCAGGGTGGATAATCAAAAGCATTCGATTGCTCTCATCTTTCATTTCCTTTTATGTCCCCACTGGATAAATACCCTTCTAGTGAGTCCAGCTTCAGGCTTGCCAGGAATGGGAATGTCTAGGGACCAATTGCCAATGGCCCGCCATTGATCACATATGCTGTTTCGTACCCACCTTTTCAAACCTCGCCCTCTCTTTTTCATTGAATCCCTTGTGTAGGTCATCAGATTGCCTTGGCGCGCACTTCAAAGGCATCCTAATTGGACCTGTGATGCATTTCCGAAACTCACATGCTAGATTCGTGCGTACTGGATGAGCACAATTCACCTTCACTGTCGAGAAACTGTCAACTAGGAACTTGACCCGCTTCTTCACCTATCGTATTGGGTTCTTCCGGTGGTGATATAACCCACAATTGTCATGAGAAGGTTTCTCTGCTCGGTTGAATACCCACCAATGGCCGAACATATGCTATCTCAATGTCCGATTTCGAAGGAACTGGCACTGATTGAAATACGAATCACTGTTTTTAATGGTCCGATTATACCGCAGCCAGCTCTGGCCCAGATTCGGTGAAAGAAGTTTTCGTTTGAGAACTAAACACTCGTTGTTGATCAAACGGAGTTCAGCTACAGTTGTGTTGACTACACACGTGTTTGTTCAGACGTGCGTTGGTGGAGTAGTGGTAACACGCTCGCCTCGCATGTCAGATTTGCAGAGTTCAAATCCCGGCACGGCCACTGGATATGCACTGCTGATGAGCTCTAATAAAAGCGAAACTCGAGTCCAGTGCTTCCCCTCTCTTTAGTGTGGACTCACCAGAATAATTACGCCAGAACAGGAGGACAACCGTTCAGACGAGAGTGGTGTGAATATGAACAACATATATATGTCTTGGTTCAACAGAGGCTCTTCTTGGCAGTATACTTAGTTTATACACCCGACGTAATGATAGCGGTAAGTGCCTTACGAAAAGTTGTGATGACCACCATTTGCTTCTTAGTGGTACTAGATCTAGACAAATTCGACGTCGTTGTGCTCTCGTCGCTCTTGTGTTGAGCAACCATCGAGCCAAATTGGTCGCATCTTTATCAGCAGTCGTTGACGTCGCCTGCGAACGCCGATGTTTCTGGGACGCACATGCTGATTCAAATTTACTGTCGTGCTCTATAAACATTGGAAAAGATCGTACCTTTTGCAGGCAGATAGTCCTTGTAATTCCCGTGTGAAGGAACTTGCCAAGGCCTACCTGATGAGCTTCAAGAAGGGTGAAGATGGACGTGGGAGTGGTGTATTACGTCTGTACAGTGTGTTATGGCAATGGCGTATCGTACCAACGGAAAAATGAAGCAGCCTGGTGCAGCACATGCAATGGTAGAATAGCATTATATACGAGAGATTCAGCTGGGATTCAGCTGAGTCTCCAGCGAAAACCAAACTGGTAAGCAAATGGATGCATTTGGCAAATTTCGTTTTTCTTTCGGTTCAAGTAGAACATAAGGTTGATGGAAACTCGGGGACTGCACTTACCTGATGAGCTCCGAGACATCCAAAACAGGTCATGGTCGGTCGAAGTTTTCAGCAACCTGATGAGGAGTTTGGTACGTTTATGTTTGTCGAGGCTTACTGTGGGGTGTACTACATGTAGCTCTCTCTAAAGACCCTAATGCTGAATGCGAGAAGGATATACTTACAGTAATGCGTGAAACCCGAAAACTCAGTCAGTGGTGTCTCCGACTGGGTATATGGAGACCGGTGAACTTCACAACGGCCACTGTCACTCCTTGATGTAAGGCGCTGCATTTTCCCGAGCTCAGTACGTAGTTCGTCCAGACGGTCCCTGGGATGTCAGCTGAAACGAAATCATCCTATGGACCAAGAGGATTTGCCGAAGCTGTTTCAGTCAGTGCGCAAGCCAGGACCTGAGAAAACCTTCGGTCAATGATTTCATCAGTGATATCATAACAGATCTAACTGATAATGAAAACTAGGTTTTGTGTCGCTGGGTTGAATATTTTCAACAACTGTTTAGCTGGCCTTCTGCCTTCCACAGCAACGTTTTCAATTCGACCCGCTTAGAATGTGTTGTGGTAGGTGAATTTAGCTGTTCTTCCATCAGTTTATGAAATATCAGTGTGCCCTTCTGCCTTGAAAAGTCATCAAGCTACTGATTAAAATGAGCTTCCACAACAATACTCAAAGATGAGTCCCCATGTACTACTTTGAAACTCGGGACAGCTCAGTGGTAAAGGTGCGGACATAGTGCCTGGAAGGTCTGCAGTTCGAACCCAACTCCGGCATCTCGACTGCTCCTGTCCAAGCTTTGGCAACCTGGGACTATCTCAGTGTTCGTACTTTCTTCGGGTGGCATGGCGGCTAGGCACCAAAAGGATGCTACAAATGGATTTTTTCATGTACTGTTTTAACTGAGTTGTTTGAAAGTATTTGGGATAAAGAACAATGGGGCATCTTGAAGTAATTAAAGAAGAGTTCTACTCATAAGGTTGCTGAAGATTCTTCGACAGCCCACGACCGGTTTCGCCCTTCTTGGGGCTCATCAGGTAGGCGCAGTCCCCGAGTTTCCGTCAACCTTATGTTCTACTTGAAACCAAATTGCACGAAATTGGCGAAATACACTCATCTGCAAACAAATTTGGTTTTGCGAGAGACTCACCTGGAACCCAGCTGAATCTCTCGTTTGTGATGTTTCCAGGCAACTGAATGTGCTGCACCAGGCCGCCTCATTTTTCAGTTGCTACGATATTCGAGATATCGCGATACATGTATATTCGTAATGCACTACTCATAAGGTTGCTGAAAATTCTTCGACAGCCCACGACCGGTTTCGCCCTTCTTGGGGCTCATCAGGTAGGCGCAGTCCCCGAGTTTCCGTCAACCTTATGTTCTACTTGAAACCAAATTGCACGAAATTGGCGAAATACACTCATCTGCAAACAAATTTGGTTTTGCGAGAGACTCACCTGGAACCCAGCTGAATCTCTCGTTTGTGATGTTTCCAGGCAACTGAATGTGCTGCACCAGGCCGCCTCATTTTTCAGTTGCTACGATATTCGAGATATCGCGATACATGTATATTCGTAATGCACTACTCATAAGGTTGCTGAAAATTCTTCGACAGCCCACGACCGGTTTCGCCCTTCTTGGGGCTCATCAGGTAGGCGCAGTCCCCGAGTTTCCGTCAACCTTATGTTCTACTTGAAACCAAATTGCACGAAATTGGCGAAATACACTCATCTGCAAACAAATTTGGTTTTGCGAGAGACTCACCTGGAACCCAGCTGAATCTCTCGTTTGTGATGTTTCCAGGCAACTGAATGTGCTGCACCAGGCCGCTTCATGTTTCAGTTGCTACGATATTCGAGATATCGCGCTACATGTATATTCGTAATGCACTACTCATAAGGTTGCTGAAAATTCTTCGACAGCCCACGACCAGCTGGGTTCCAGGTGAGTCTCCCGTCAAAACCAGATCTGTTTGCAAATGAGTGTATTTAGCTAATTCCGTGCAATTTGGTTTCAAGTAGAACATAAGGCTGACGGAAACTCGGGGATTGCGCCTATCGGATGAGCCCGAAACAGAAGGGCGAAACCGGTCGTGGGCTGTCGAAGAATTTTCAGCAACCTTATGAGTAGTGCATTACGAATATTCATCTAACTATATTTAAAGCCTCAGAGTGAAATGAAGAAAAAAAGAGTGGGTGAGAGAGGGAACCTGGTTCTGGCCTGTGTCACGCATTCTGATGTGCCTACATCCTGAGAAACTAACGGCTCGAACGCCACTGACGTCAATCAGCCCCCATTTCTTGCATTGTCTCCAGCCAAGCAAAGTAGGGTTCCCGGAGACCCCATCCTGGAAGGCGTACTGCACTAGTAACACAAAAAACCCTTCGTAATCTCTTTCACATCTTCCTGCCAGGTCATATGTTGTCCATCTCGCAGTTCGCGCCATTCCGAAGGGGGCATGGAGTACAACAGTGGTTTCGGTAAATGGTGTTCCGGCATGCGCAGCACATGACCGATCCACCGCAGTTGATGGTGCTGGATGTTTTCCGCCACTGAAGTACCTGCTGTACGTCTCACATCTGCCATAACACGGCTACCAGCTCACTTGATGGTGCGGCATCTAACTTCACCAATCCAAGAACACCAAGCAAGATAGTTAACTGACCTTTACAGTGCATGAGCAGCGTCACGTATACCTCTCTTGACTTCCAAAGGCCTTTTACGTTGTAGATAGACTAGCACCTCCAAGCATACTCGGACAAAGAGGAATGCCCTCGAAGTTTGTAGATATTCGTCTTGTCCATTATGCGAATACCTCCGGTCGTTTTAGAGTCAACATTAAACTCTTCAAAAGCCATCTGCTGATCAATGGGTTTCACCGCTTTTACTCAGTTCTGTCATCAGTACGTTCGTGAAGTGCACAATCTTACGAGCCGGAAATCTGGAAGTTGAATTGGCACCCGGAGAAAGAGGTGTGGAATTGATTTACTCGATATCGTTCGATTATTAAAGGATCACGAGTCTGCACAGTCTATCTTGAAATTGAATTGCTTCGGTATGCCCTCTCAAACTGAAAGTCTTACTGCAAGATTTTTAGTTCCTCAGTGCCCCCTTGAGACTGTTGCTCGATTGACGTAATAAAACGCAATGGTTAGGTCATGCACAATTTAGCAAAGCCCAAGCAAAGTTTTTACCAACTTGCTTCGGCTGTGGTTTCAAACACGAATTTCATTGAAGCCAAAGCAACTGTAGGAACAGTAGTAGTTGCGAAATTTGGCCCCCTTTGATCTGAAGAACCTAAACACCTCCGAACCTCTGTTCACCGACTAATTCGTAACATTGCTCGAGTCATTTGGATGCACCAACAAATTGGTGCTTCGGTGAGTACCCTGTAACAAAGGAGAAGCATCAGAACAGTAAATTAAATTTATCGGGTTGAGGTGGCCAAGACATGTACAAGGCATGCTCAGAAGCCGTCCACCAAGAGAGACGCCTTTCCAGTCCAGACCAGTGTCAGAGAAAGATTCGACGAAGATGGGCCATGATGGGGGTTTTCAAAATTAAAGCGGGTACAAGCAAGCTGGATGCTTTTGGATCTTCACGCCTTCCTGGTTGGGTTCCGCATGATTCTTCTGGCACATGGTTATGATACATGGTCCTTGACCAGTTTCAGTAAGGTTCATGCCGTCAGCATCTAGCTGGACCGCCTGGCTGTCTGTCGTTGTCCGTCCTTGTTAGATAAGCCTCTCAAGTGAAGTTGAACCATTCCGACTGTGGTGTCTTACTCTGATACCATGCTGAAATGCGTTAACCTCTTTGCTGTTCCAAGGTGTAGAAACCTTGTGTTTGTTTGGTTTTTCTAAGGAGGTAGGGCATTTTACCCCCATTCACTTTCTTCTATCGCTTTACCAGTCTGTTCGTTGGTCTGGGATAGAAAAAAATTTCAGTAGGCCTCACCGAAATTTCGTCTTATGAATGCATGACCGGTTTAATGCGACCCAGTTGGTTTGTCACTTTGCGGCATTAGTTTTATACTGTACATGAAAGCCATGAAAATGTTGGACATCACTGTTCTACTGGACAGTCTTAATCAGCCACAAGGGGACCCAATTCGTGACTGTCATCAGGACCATCCTCAGTGCTTTCAACTTGAATCGATAACATACCAAACATGGTAAACTTTGTTTCATTTTACTGACATTGTTTCGGTTGTATGACTTCGCACCCTCGGACACAGTGAGTATTCTTCGTTTTCACCAGTATTTCGACTAATCTGCCAGCATCAGATGAAGGAGTACACAAGTACACACTTGTCCCGCATGAGGAACTTATCTTTCAGGATGAGGTTGATTATGGTTTTTGAGCGGCTCCTCCCCCGGCCACCAGAAATGTCGGTCAACTGTGGATCACTACGGACAACTACGAACAACGATGTCGGACAACACTTGCTGGACAACAAACAGGTTCGAGTGTACCACCCAACCCAGCTCGAAAAATCTGAAAAAGAGTGTTCCAAGCGCCACTGCGACCCAGTTTGTCAAAATCAAACATTGCTCTCAGGCCGGCCAAAAGGTGCCAGCAAATCACCCAAAGTCAGTTAAACATGTCTTGGCCACATCGGAGTCAATCCCTGTCGGTCAAAAGACCCTGTCTTCTGCGTCCAAAAGAGGCTGATATTGGCCTCTAACAGGTAGTCCAGACCCTTCCACAGCGCGACAACCCAATCATGCCACGTGACACCCATCGACTACACGTAATCTCAATGTTGATACGCTAGATTGGTCTTCATGTAGAAACCGATAGCTTTTCCCAGTTTGAATTTAAAACGCCCTTTCTTACACCCCAGATGATTAACAGACTTCCATCTGTATTTGGTGTGGACAACACAAGGGTGGAGCTGAAATTCTATGCCGATCACAAGCTCTTGAAGTTCATGGCCACCCTAATCAGAATGTCCTTGGGATTTTTGCCGCTTTATTGATTTCAGCTCACTCGGTCCAAATTCTGGCCCACTGTTGCAGCTGCATGCACAGTGCAACCCGATTGGTTTGTTTTATTTCTGACACAATTCTCCGCACCGTCTTCCAAGTCACTGTCCTTGGAGTTAGTTTTTAGGTGCGCGCAAGTGATAACTTTCAAGTCATTGTCCTCTAACTGAAGACGATTTAAAACACGAAATCATACATATGAAAAGCTAGAATTTATCGGAATTTGGATCAACTGAATCAAACAAACAATCAAGATCAACACTTAGTCAACATGACATACGACCTAGTCAGTTGATATTTTTGGGCTTCTCCGGGCCGCAGAGCAACAGAAAACAACATGAGTGTGGTGGATCAGGCAATGTGTTTGATTTTCCAGGAAGCAGGAATGTGCTTGGGGAATCTACTGTTTGAGACGCAATATTTTAGGGTGCCATTCCTGTGAAAAGTGCAAAAGGGCAGTTCACTCAAACTGTTGAGTTGGAACAGCCACGGTGACGGTGCCTTTAGCTCGGCCTGACCAAACGTAAGAGTGTGCTATACTGTTTGATAATATATATTATTGCCCATTTGCATACCAATTCGGTTTTGTCGGGAGATTCATCGGGAACCAAGCTGAATCTCTCGTTTGTGATGTTTTTAAGCAACTGAATGCGCTGCACCAGGCCGCCTCATTTTTCAGTTGGCACGATATTCGAGATGTTGCGATACACTGTATAGTTTTGGTCAAACTTATGTTATAGCGCAACAAAAACTCGGGGACTGCGCCTACATGATGAGCCCAAATAAGGGCAAAACCGGTGTTGGGCTGTCAAAGAGTTATCAGCAACCTCATGAGTAGTATATTACATTGCTATTATTATTGGTATTAATGTTAAGGCATGGTTCACCGCGGGTACTACCTTCACGGTCACAGGTCTCACAGGTGCCTTATTTGTTATTTGTTTACCTTGCACAGTAACTTAAAAAGTGCAGATAAGAGTGTGCAACAGTGAAAAGTTGCCTTTAACATGCCACGTGCTGTATCCTTCGTTCTCTTGGTATCCTACTGAATTGAAAGTAAGTTTCTTCCGTACTTGGATGTGACATTGCAGCTGAGCCCACAACTTTCTTCGGGAACCGTGGCAATCTTAAAACCAATATGAAGGTCACCCTTAACTGGTGTATGATGAAGTGACCAAGCTAACAATATTCCGGTCAACATTCATTTCGCACACAAAATTGGTTACAGATGCTTACTATCCCTGAGCTTGTTCAGTTCATTTCCTGAAGGCTCATTTAGCCACGACAGATCAGTAAAAAAACGGCCGTTTTTTCATATACCGTCTACGTGTCATACAAGGTTGTGATCTAGGTTTAAGCCGTTTTAAGCCTTGATACAGACGCAGCTGCTGGTCGAATACGGAAATAGGTGACAAAATGCTTGTTCCGCCATTAGGTTTAACGAATGTTCCTCCAAAGAATTCATCTGATTTCCATGATTTTGTGATAAATTCGAGACAATAGATGAACTTGTACAATTTCGGTATAAACTTCCACAAAACTTATCAGTTTTAGGCAAGAATGTCATAGACCATTAAGCATTGTCAGGTGTTAGTTGACGCATTCTAGAAGGGTTCTATTCCCTATTCACATCACTCGTTTCAGTGGTTCTCTTGCCCCGGAGTAGCTATACCGCTTAGCCCACGAGAAAGGTAGAAAGAACTGGACTCGAGTTTCGCTCTTATCAGAGCTCATCAATAGTGCATATCCTTGGCCCGTGTCCATGAACTCCGGATATCTCACATGTGACTTGGCCAAGGACATGCACTACCCACGAGGTATAATGAGAGCAAAACTCCAGTCCAGCGCTTGCTCTCCTCAATGTTAGCCCACCGGACTAACTGAACCGGGTCAGAAGGAAGGCTTTTCAAACGTGAGTGATGTGAATGTGAGCGAATTCTACAAATCTCGTAACCACCCACAACTAGAGCAGTCATTATCCAACTCATCAATCGGACTGAATAAACCCATGATGCTATCAAAACGACAAAAAACGACGAACGGTATGGTTTTCAGGATCTCGTCTTCAGGTCAACACGTATTCAGCGTTTAAAATAACCATGTTCGAAAATAGTGGATAATGTGGGTTCGGGGTTTTCGCACAATGGGGCTAACTTGGACCACGTAGCTGTCAGCTTATCGCTAAATTGTGTTGCAGCGATCAATGCACACAGTCAGTCGTGCTAGATTATATGGCCGTGCTACTGATGGGACAGAATGCGTTTGAGCACACAAAAAAGCTAATGTCACCCACAAAATCGCCATCATCCTCATCAAGGAAAACATAACGTGAGTGTTCAGCACTGATAATTCGCTGCCGTGCCACCCACAAAATGTGTCGCCAATAGCAGACTGGACGAAAAGCAACTCTTATCTCTTATCGGGGACTGCGTCTGCTTGATGAGCCCCCCCCCCCAAAAAAAAAAGGCGAAACCGGTCGTGGGCTGTCGAAGAATTTTCAGCAAACTTATGATTAGTACATTGCGTAAAATTAGATGCATCGCGATATCTCGAATATCGTAGCAACTGAAACATGAGGCGGCCTGGTGCAGCACGTTCAGTTGCCTGGAAACATCACAAACGAGAGATTCAGCTTGGTTCCAGGTGAGTCTCTCGAAAAACCAAATTTGTTTGCAAGTGAGTGTATTTCTTGAAAACTCTTGTCTTTGTTTCTATCTAGTGTGGTCGTATGATTTTCTTCAGTTTTCGAGGTGTCCATTGAACGTCTTAAACCCCCCAAAAACGGGCCAAGTATCTGGTTTCTCACTATACTGAGTTATAATGAGTTCCACTCTATCAGTTGTTACGCTGTATAAGCAAATTTCGGGCTTATTTTGAAATGACTTAGCCAAAAGAGGTCATGTATTTTTGTCCGGGCCAATCAGGTACGCATAATTTGGGTCTGTGATATCTCCCCTCTTTGGGAGGGGCACACTGCTAATTTTAAAAGCATCCGTAGTATCTGCGCATCGCAGAAATCCCATTTAGGCGTCTGGTTCTAACTGTTTGTTGTCACTGTTGGTGAAGCCGAACTGACGTTCAGGTCATTGGAGACCCACTTTGAAGATTGACCAAGGTGGAAAAGAGTTCCAAATTCCCTCGTTTTTTTGTGAAATCCCAGGATATCTCAGAAAATCGATAGGTTACAAGTGCCTGTAAATAGTTGTACAACCCACAGGGTGTCGGGTCTACTCTGACTCGAAAAAGGAAGATCTCAGTTTGTGTAACATTCCTACGAAAATCTCTAGTATAGCAGTTTGATGAGGCTTCTAGTTTTTAGATTTACAAACTACCCGGGGTCAAAATGGTCTGACATAAACGCACTCCGCCGTAAAACGAGCATGTATTAACAAGATTCTCTTTCCAGATCAACGAAATTTTTATCGGCTGTAAGTAAATACTGGTGCTTAACTGTTATACAACCATGAAAAAGGAGTACTCCATCAAAGAGCCGAGAGAAAAGGGGGCCCTTTTAAAAAGAACGAAAAGTCCTCAGGCCGCGTTCAAAACTGCTCGATGCATGGTCTACTGAAACCGCGAGAGAATGTTAAAGACGCAATAAAACAAGTTTGCCCTCTAAGGTGAGATGAACAATTGAAATCAGCTTTAGTATAATATATAACCTAACGTTCAGATGTTTAATGCATAGTACGTATAAAGTATAAATACTCACAATTAGTAGTAATAAAGCGAACAAAGGTAAAAAATGCAGCCTGTACGATCCTGTGCTATGGCCGTGATCTAGAGACAAGGAATTGGTTAATTAGCCTAAACGCACGATCAAGGTGTCCTATCTGACAGGTAACGTGTAGTCTAATTCAACGACGGACGGTCAGTAATAATTACGGCGAAACCGACTGCTACGAACTTCACCTGCGTTTGTTCAGTAGTCACAACTGGGCAGCAAACAATATATTGAATTGGACGTAGGCAGACAGTATAGATAGGTAGACCGTGTGGTTCTATAAGAAATTAACAGTAAATAATGAGCAGAATTAGAGGAAAGCTTACGGCTAGATTGAACCTTGGGCAGTTAGCAACACGGGATGGCACAAAAAGGGCAGTGTGTTATTGGACAAATTAAACGGGAAAAATGTTCTGCAGTTCAAAGTGGGATAAAATATTCAACAACAAACCCAGAAATGAATGTGAACAAATCGAGTCATGAAAAGAGTTAATACAGAAAAACAGATAGTATAGAGTCGACTTTGTATAAAATAGAATAGTTAAGTCATGAAACTTGAGCAGTCACCGGAAGCGTAATGAATTAGTCTGAGGAACAGGGAAACATAAATTATTACGTCACGTAATTAACACGGGATTTTCTCCAGTCAAAAGCATGAAAAACTACTGGATTATAGGAGCGTTGATAGAATCTGTTACAAATCAAATACTTCTCAGCATAGAGCCTGTTCTTATTAAGAGGAAGTGAATATGCAGTTGGATAAAAAAAACTCATCCACAGA
>SJOL01011843.1:13369-24165 GCA_004794785.1 Opisthorchis felineus | reverse complement strand
TAAGGCACCCCATTAGGGCGCATATAATGGCGCTTATCTTCTCAGTCGGTAATTTGATGAGCAAAGCAAACAGCGCCTCTTTCTTGGCGTGCAGCGCTGCAAGTTTTAACCGTGCGATATGTCAAGCGCTTCGCCAGATTCCCGTTGTTCAATTAACCCGATCTTGGAGTAATGCAGTAACATTAATGGTCGACGCGCACAGGAATTCTCAGGTCGTTCTGTTGAAGCGACAAAATCCACACTGTCGTGCAATATACACGCCCAATGTGACCCAGTGATATGACATTCTGGTGTCTTTCTCGCAGTCGGACTTTGTGAATCCACTTCGTTTTTAGGCTGCCTTCATAGTTCATGCTTTATATAGAAGTTTCGCGTCAGTTCACCGTATTCAATGGTCATAGGTTTCGCGGTATGAATTTGCACATCATGGGCGCAAAGGACATTTTGATGAAGATCTGATTATTTATCCACAATTCTAATACTCGTTAAGCTTCCCGTACTTGCTTAAACGTAAGAAAAGTGCACTGAAAGTTTAAGGTGGGAAGCGTACCACATGATGGTGACCTAAACAGTGGTAGTTTGAAGCGACTCCAGTGAGGGAAACAGTATGGAGTTAAAGCATCACTGCAGCACGCCTACGTCCTTCTCTGAAGATCTTGATTCATCAAAAGTAATATGCCTAATTATCTGCGCACTGATGCCCGCGTTACCCAGGACAATAACTAATGATCAAGCTTGGCGATATACAGCGATCAAAAGGCAAACAGACATTGATGTTGGCCCTTGCAAAGCCATATTCTTCCAAGTTTCGAAGAAACATTTGTTCATACATTTTCAACCCTGCTAAAGGAGAACATAATCTGTCAGCTAATGCTCATCTTCTTACTTGGTATGAGGGGTTGCCTGAATGTCAAACGTGCTTAATTGGTTACAGGGCTCCGCTAACCCGTACATTTTTTTTCAAAAAAGTAGATGTCTTGTGCAAAGCGGCGACACATTAACTCAAGATCTGTAGGCTTGAGTTCAACATTCCGTCACTAAAAATGGGAAACTACGTAACAGGACTTGTAACCCAAGGATAGATAACACTTTTCTAGTAAAATGCAAATGGCCAAGCTTTCCTACTTTTGCCATTTTTGCCTGCGACCGGTGATGTTTCCGTTAGACCTACTTTTTCCGATGCTCAAAGAGACTTGAAATATTTTAGAGTTTAGAGGAAAACGTACGCACATTTGACTAGCCTCAGAACAAGGTATATTTAACGGAGAAAAATTTATTTCATGTTACATGGATTAAATAAGCTTAACTGTCCTCATTCTATATCAGCAAAACCACAGTTAATTACCGATAACCTAGTGTTTTATGGAAATGCTCCCTTTACGGGTATTGTCAGAGTGAGATAGCTTTATCACTAAGTATGTTGACAAGGATCATAAAAAACCGGTACATAAATGTCGTATATTACTTATGATCCCTTATAAGTTCGGTGAATTTGGGTTAACAGATTTTCGCGGGTAACAATATATGGTAGTAAATGTTTCCGATGGGTTTCACCGGTTAGGTTTCGCACGGATAGAGAGTGATAGCACATAAGATGAATAAAATGTGGGGGTTACTCACTTTTCGGAGAATTTTCCACCACCGATAAAACCTTTCCATGTAACACGTAAAACATCTGCATTTTACCGCAACGCGCTCCGGAATATTAAATCTTTGGGGATAGGATACAAGTACGCTTAACCCAAAACCAAATATTTTTAAACGAGCCTGTAAACCTAAGAAGTTTTCCGCTGCACCTTTGAGTTGCATCTACAAACTAAGTTAGCAAAATACTTATAGGTTGAGTTTGTTGAAAACAAAAATTTAAATCCGCCAAAACATTTAGAGAAAGGTAAGTCTAGAGCGCTGCTGTCTGGCATAAAGTCGGGCAAAAGCAGCAATACGGTCGTTAAACTGTGTATCTGTTATGATAAAACATGTTGAGTTGAACATGATCTTGTTATTTTTCGATACATAGACTGGCGAAATCGTCAACGTTATTACGGCCAACGATGAAATGTTGGCACTGCTCTCCATAATTTGGGCAGAAAATTGATGCATTTCCCATGTTTTCGCCCTCAAATGTCGCTGTTCAAGAGCCTGATAGGATGTAGCTTATAGCCAAACACCGGTTTCACGAGGTGCGGTGAGAGAGAACTCAGTTGAACACGTTGAGTTCATGCTGCTGATTCTAAAATATTTATCCAAACACGTATTGCTTAAAGCTTGAGCATATCGATAATAAATCGCATACCACACCATTGATTATCAGATGATGCACTGAGTTTTCAAAACAAGTAACGCATCATTACAGAAGATGTCTATCCTGAATAATACTTTTCTCGAATTGGATATTTAAGCGGTTTCCATTCAAAAAATTTTTCGTATGCGAATTCAATATTATAGAAAATTAAGGTGAACATATCAAGGAGGAAACTGGTAAAATGGGCGAAAAGCTGCACAGCAGTCGGAGACTGCATTCGAATGTCCCATAAATTTCATGTATGCTCTATGCACGAAAGCTAAATATTAGCCTAGTCCAAGCTTTTTTTTGCAGGGCAGCAGAGCACAAATTATCTACACGAGAATACAGAAAAGATAGTGTATTCTCTACTCACAAAATTTTTACTTCATTCATACGAACTATCAAAAATAGAAAAAAATACTCTGTTGTACCGAGGTTTTTCAGGCCTTTTGAATGATCAATTCGGATCATAAAAAACTCGTGTTGACGGTAATTTTCCTTTTTTTTCAAGTGGCAGCTTGCTTGCAACCGTGTGAGTAATAACAAATACGGACAAGCTCTTTAGCAGCGCATTTAAATTTAATAAATTTTAAACAAACCACTTGAAGTTTAGCGGATCCTAGATAATACTGGTGTGTAGCACTAGAAGTGTTTAACATGAGTGTTACCATGGGAGCAACAAGAAATCCAAATCACATAATGTTGTATTGACCACTGACAAATATTGTTGAGTGACATACACGCTCATTTTTAAATAGGTATCCATCCTTCACCGGAGCAAGCGAACTGCAGTTTATTTGATTGCGAGAATAAAATATAAGCTTACGGTGGCAGGCTGAGAAAATTGGCTTTATTATTGTTCCCTTCTACTCATTCTCGGGCTATTGGACTTTTACTAAAACTTTACTCTCCCCAGTAAAGATTATTTTTCGAAAGTTGTTACATACTATATCACGCTACGTCCTCTTATTTCCTTCTGAAACAATCAAGTGGAGGCCGTGCCACCCAAGAGTAGGTTTTTGTATCATCTGAGGGTTGAAAATGGTTTTTTGGTAAATGGGAAATCGCGATCAAATTTTCTGAGATATAGACGGATGAAGCTCCTAGCAGAACTTTGCAAAATCTCAAAAAAACGAGCATTTAAATTTATATCCGTCATCAGAGAAAGTCTGCTTCCCCAGAGGAATCCAAAATCCCTCATAAACATTGAGACGAAGCATAGAGTCCAACACCATTTGCGTTTATCCATAGCACCTGATCCTTCGTTTATTACGATTGCAGGACCGATTGGCTGTTCAACTAACATAGCGTCATTGTCACCAAAAACCATGGCAAACTCCGCCGGGGGCAACCGGGCGGTCTCACTTTGATGTCTTAACCGGATTTATTGATTGTGAGTAACAGTTCACTTGTTAAATCAATGTCGCTTTGTCTATGATCATTTATGCTTCTGAAAACCAGAGATTTAAATTTTTACAACGTGGATCATTTAGAAGCCAGAGTCAGCATTCTAGAGGGTATGCAGCGATGGCTAATCGCACTGATGATACCCATGCCTCCACATGCCAGAAGAAAGTAGGTGCCTGTGATTTATCCACCGTATATACTTCAATATCTCTCAACTTGCGTTCGGCCTGTTTGAAAACGTCTGACGTGTTGGCCGCATGTACAGGAAATATCAGTGTGACTAACTAGTGAGTGATTTTTCGAAGAGCACTTTAAATTTTACAGCAACATATGCCCGAGTGTGCTGTATTCCTGCAGCAATGTTTATCAATTTCATATGAGAAAACGATCTCCTGTCTACCAAAATTTATAAGTGACCGGTGAAATAAGTTAATAAGAAATTTAGTCTCACCCAGCATGGGATTTTGTTACCCAAAAAACTAATACGCGATTATAATATATCTTTGAATTTGATCCGACAGTCTGCAGAGCACAAACCTGACTATGAAATTTTTATTGCTCTGTTACACCAACTTGTGCACCTTCAGCTGTCGTCAATAGCTATTTTGTACTACCGGTTTCAGTGAGCTCAAACCAACATAAAATATTGCTCGCAAAATCAGCTGTCAAAAATTCTACTGATATATTTCAGGGTGGTTGGCAAAAGAAATAATTAATTTACAGACTTATTAGTAACAATACGTGGATAAATGATGCTGAAATACATGTCAAACATAATTTTGTTCTACTTTGTGCCAGTTGACGAATGTATAACAAATGGTGAGCTCCAAACTTACCTAGGACTTTTAGTATTGGTAACCAAAGACGAACCTATTATACACTCTTTGACATTAAATAACCAACTCTCTGGATGAGAAATGACATTGCATCAATGTTCATTGTCCCAAAAAGGAGAGAAACGCGTGAGTTCATAGACGTTGCTGGACGCTTAAAAATCTCCAGATTCTGTGTCAACGAAGAATGGGAGATTTCAAAGTTGACGTTTTCACAGTTCTTCATTTGATCTTACTTGTATTTGGTGATGAGTTGCACAAGAATTAAGTGAAAAGTAACCATTTGCACTTAAACCAGATGAATCTATTTATTATAAACTCTGATTGCGTGTGCATTTCTAAACCGGTATTTATGATGCCATATGCTCATCTAAAAGGCGTACATTTTTCCTCACGTCTCATGTACTCAGATAAGGATCGTACGTTTATTATTTTCAGCATGCTTTTAATCAAATTCAATCCCAAATTTCGTGTTAAACGCATAATTTCCAGCGGACTGTGAAACCCGTAAACGATAAATTTAAAAGCTGAATATAAAGCCACACTGGAATATAGCTCATCAAATATCCATGCATACCAATGAAAACTTATGCACAAATTTGTGTTGAATCAGTGAAATGTGGTTGATTGTTAATTTCAAGCAAGATCGAATTATTCCAACTCTTTATTAACACCATAACAGCGTCCATCAAAGGCTCAAAATTGCAACGTTGTTGATTTGCAAGTGATTTAATCTTCTTTGCAGAAATATGAAGGGGCACGCAAGAAATTAAGGCCGCATATAATGCTTTGTGAAAAAAATACATCTGACAAACTTATTCTCATTGCAGTGCACTGACTAAGCGTCCCAGGTTCTTTTCCATGACATCGTCAAAAATAGCGTTTCAAACGAGAAATGGTGTGCTTAAATCATAGGTGTGTTGTAATCTTTTGCAGCAGCCGTTTTTTTTATTTAAAACCAAAAGCAGAGTTAGCACACCGTGAGTTTCATTGTGTTTGGGGCGGTAGTTAAGGTGCTCTCGTAAATTATATGATAAAGGAAAAGTCTACACTTGTGAGGCAACTGAACTCTGGGTTTGCGAGTGCACATATTACACGCATTTGTAGCACACGTACGTCATGTATGATATATCGCCAAGATATGTACCCAAGAAACAATTTACGAGCATAAATATATAGGATGTAAATGTATCTGCGTAATGCCCAACAAAACGAAGTAACCAAATTCACTGGTTAGGGTTAGCTTTGCAGTACTCAAAAACAAGTTAAGCGTACCAACGTTCCATCTTTAATTTTCAGATGTGCTCATTCTACTTCCAAACAGATTGCATTTTTAACTCGAACACATGTTTAACAGATACATGAAAACTGTATCTATCTCATGGATCTTGAAAATCCACAGGATTTACTGGCGTGAAAACCTCCAGTTTAGTGTGCTATGTCGAGAACGCTGTATGAAATGAGGTTTGGCGGGAAGTGCGTCTATTCTGTCCAAAGTGTACCAATGTGATAAGCTAGAAATCAAGGTGTTCATGTGGGCTGCATCCGGGCAATGGTTGTCTGGAATGTTTTGAATCTTGATAGACTTTTGAGATCTCTCAACGGTACTAGTAAATGGTACACATATAGAACCTTTTGTAAACCGTGCACACTTGCGTGAATCAATGCATCTACGGTATCATGCATCGGTGAGAAAGTATGTAATGTGCGCATCGAAGTATTTGTTTACGGGAACAATCTGAAAAAATGAATCCACAAGCCTTAAGGTTGTCACTATAACTATTCAAAATCATCGTGTAAAAGAATGCATACAACCAGGTGGGTTTTAGGTTCAATTATCCGTCACAATTTATCGGTTCATCAAAATTAATATTTCTCGATTAACAATTGTATGTGCCACCTGCGCTTGCAA
This sequence comes from Opisthorchis felineus, assembly GCA_004794785.1. Lineage (NCBI taxonomy): Eukaryota > Metazoa > Platyhelminthes > Trematoda > Opisthorchiida > Opisthorchiidae > Opisthorchis > Opisthorchis felineus. The sequence goes on along the minus strand of SJOL01011843.1, from coordinate 17,729 downwards.
GAATAACGCCAAAAAAATTCCGGTGTTCCAAAAGATATCAAGAGAATTCTTTTGTCCAATAAATGGTAATCTTAAACTCTATCTTAAATGTTAGCCGAATTATGCCAGTATTATTATTGTATGAGTTCCATCAAAGTGCTTTAAAATGCGCAAGCCGGCACACCAGCTGGCCCCCAAAGCACTATACTATATATGAAATTCGCTCGAATCCTTAAGTGATTAGATGCTCAATCAAGCTTTGCTCATGACACTTACCGCAATATTCTTAAAACGTTCACCCGTCTTTGTAGAGGTACTCATCAATCGGTTGCTACATGCAATCGCCATTGCATGTGCCCATGTTCAGTCCAATCGAGACAATCAATTGGTTTTCCACAAAAGATAGATATTGGAGCACAAACAAATTGACCCATAGATAGTGTTTGCAGAATTGTCTTTGTTTACTCTTTCTTGTGCGCCAAACAGTAGAACGTAAGTTTCTACCTAATATGGCCACTGTTTCAGCAATAATGCAACTTTATTGTTAAACATTATAGCACTCACACTCACCCGCAATACAGTCCGCGTTTAACCTCAATTTTACATTATTTTGATGCATCGTCGGTTGAAATTTTTGTGATGTTATTTTCAAGTGAAAAAATATCTGCAGAAGAGCGAGTCTGTGTTTTTTCTTACATTTCGAAACCAAACGGAAATTGAAGTTCCATTAAACGCTGCTTTAAAGACATGCATTTACTACTCTAACGTAAAAGGTAATACTTTTGATTTTATTACAACAGCGATCAGTAAAACCGTTCTGTGAAAAAATATAACAATTCAGTGCAATCAAACCGCTGTGATATCATTTATAGAAAGGAAACTTACATGCCCGGATCTGCATTTGACACAGACGAGTGCATACGCCAACGTCCGCGACTTGCGCAAACAAATTTCAAGTGTACTTCTAGTATTCAACATTCACATAAGTTTGGTCAACTTTACAAGATACCTAACAGCTTCGCCCGGAGTCAAAATAGCGGGTTTAACATAATACCATACTCACTATACGGGTATCTTAATTTATTTTGCGATGCAAACTCCAAATCTTTCATTCGCACGAATGTTTTTGGCAACTGATAAAAATGAGTTTACTTAAAACTTAGTTGTGCCGAAGCCCGAAAACCGATCCAAACCTACTGTACGGCAGCAAAGCGTTGGTGTTGAACAGTGATTTCATGCTGTCGACGACGGTGATGATGATGATATATACCTACCAATAACCGCAAATTTATGAACTTTTATTGACTTTTTTGAGGCGGTCTATAACAGGCTTATTCTAACTATGACATTCGTTTACCAAAACGTGGATAATATACCTAAAACAGTTTTATTGCTGTTTTCATTTGAGAAACTCAAGAGTAGGAATGTCTGAAGTCAGGTAGGTGTGAGGTGCAAAAATTGGTATGAATAGGTTCGGTGGTCCAAAGTTTATGAACGATTCTGGGTGAAAATCGGAGTCCTTCATATCTTCTACGGTGACCGAGTTCCTAGGATTCACCTATAGCTCATAGCATGCATACATTCCGTATTTCTTCGATAACCTAACCATCGAACGTATTGATCCGAACTTGCTGGCGCACCCCTTCGATCAAGTTATAACGGCTGCTACAAAATCCATCGAACACCTACCGCGAGTGTGTTGCTCTCCAGTTGTGAATACCAAATCACCAACTTGTATTCTCCATGTGCGTTTCGTGCACTTATGCCTCAAATGAAAAAAATGGGATATTTTCCCTCAGCCAGCGGCGCCAAATGTTGGCTTTCAACTGACTCTGCGTTCGCTGCCCCAACACATCGGTGTCGTATTCCCAGATCTTCATTTGTGCGCCTCTTTAGGTCAGGTTCCTTCTCCTCTTAGTCTTTGATGCCAAGTTTGAGTTTGAATCATCTCACAGAGAATCTTTGTAAATAAAAAATGCCTCAAAACTGTTTCATTTGCTCTTCTGCGCATTAATCAAGCAAGCAGAAGAGTTAAACACAAGGGCACAAAAATTGACCTCCGCTGACGCTCCCGTTGAGACAATACAGGTGCCCCCATCATCGGCGTTCTTTCTCAGACGGATCCTTTCATTAATCCCTCGTTTTCTTTGTAGAATTTGCGTAAGCTTCTGTTTATTTCGTCTTGTTACCTCCAGCAGTCGTGTTATCCTTTGGTGCACCTCCCTTTTTATTTATCCAAGGCCATTTGTAGTCAAGCAACCAAAGTGACTTTCAATCCGTTGGTGTCAAGGTTACTCGCAGCCAGCTCCTTGCGGAGCTCATTACGTTTGAGTGCATTAGCATCCAGCTTCGCTTAGTTTGTGGGCTCTATGTCAAATCTCATGCATGTCTCATCGCCGTCATTCATAGTGGCATGCACTACCGATGTCTAAAACTCCGTCACATCAGAAGCTGGAAAAAAAAGTATCCTCCCCCTGTTTTGGAGGGTTGGATGTGGTATGCCATTGCCTGCAGAGCAACCAGTGGCGTCAACTAACTTTTGATATAGGTCTTGCCTCAGCAGCAGTCTACAGAATCAACTGGATCAAGTGGACTCATCATTACAGGATAGTAGCATAATAATCCTCCTTGTTGTTAAAATTCTAATTATGGCAGCTAAGTCACAAAATAGCAAGTTTCCATGCGGAATGCTCATTATATTCACTTGATAAAACAAACATTATCAATTCGGAAAGCTTCCCCGCCTGACACAGCCTTTGCGCCACTATGGTGAACGTGATTAATCTTCAGAGTTGGTAATATCTACATAGCAATCAATTTTTATCGCAACACTCAAGGACGTATTTTGAGGCAAGTAAACCAAATTGACGATTGGAATTGTGTGACATGCTTCAAAGCAAAAACGTGGTTTACATTTAATGCCGATGATAATAACGGCTGTTGTGAAGCCACGGGGTGATGTTTTCCATCAACCAAAATACACGTTTTTGCGTGGCCTTAGAATTATGCAGAGGAAAATCCAAAAATTTACATAGCTGCATGGACCTTTATGTGCGGCTAACCTACCTCATTCTCCCCGATGACCAACGACTGCAACAACCTGAAAATATAAAGATGAAATTCTATCTGCAAAAATGACACTAGCGTGTCCTTTTTTATTTGTGTTATGGAGCAGTTGTGCCTGTCAACGCAACACACATCCTGGTCTGCACTTCCGAGTTTGCTAACACAATTAACAAGTAAACAACGGCCGTACAATAATATTCTCATTTGATTTCACCTCGCTTTTCAGCGTTTCGTGAAACGAAGAGCCACGCTTGGGATTATCTGCTAACTCACAAACTGGACGTTGCCATCCTCACAGATAATCAGAAGGAGATTCTGAAATTGGCTACGCATGCAACGACGGATAATACTGATGAGGCATGCGAATATTATATGTGTTCTCGTAACTCCGCAATGATCTAATGGAAGATGGGATTGATTACGGAATTTGTGGAACTACTTTGCAGTTTTCGTTTGTAATTGCGTGATGGTTGATGAATATTCGGGAGAGTTCAAGAAGGCGTGTTCAAAAAGAAGACGGATATTCAGTTTAAAAAAAACGACGTGCGAATGAGGGTTTGACTTTCCTGTCCAACAGTGTGTAACTGTTTAGTTGTCATTTTTTTAATAAACTACTCCGAGGCAAATGGCTTTCCTCCTTACACGCATAAAATGCGGTTTTATTTCAACAACCAAACTGCCAAAAAGACGTACGGTGATGCCATCAGGTCCCTACTTAACGGAAAAACGGCTGATATGTTCACGAGTAACCTTAAATAAAATCAACTTAATTGTCCTTAAAAATCAACAGCTACAGTCCTGAATGAAACTGATATCATTGAGTTTCTGTCTAAATTTAATCGTACATTGTGCTCAATTTGGAGTTATTTATGTGCCGAGGGGAATAAAAGAAAGGACGCAAAATTCCACGGAACAGTTAACACGAAGCATCTATTGCACGGATATTAGGTTCGTTTTGATAGATTCCTGTTTCTTCAAAACATAATAGAGACGTTATACAATGTCCCTCTACAATGTAAAGAATTTTACTTGGAGATATGCTAAAAGTCGAGTTGAAATTGCTACAAAACAATTTCCGCTACAGCGGGCACTTAGTCGCTTGTGCACATGACTATGCCATTACAAACCTTCTGCCGTGATAGCTATTGGTAGTAAAAAAAAGCCGGTTTAACCGCGGTAATACCAAGGCGACCATTTTACAAAAACCGCTATAGCCGTGGTTCTAAACAGGAATCAAGGCCTACGCTTGGAATGCCACAAAAAGCTTCACTGCTCGCTGTTTCCGGAGCAACCTGCATCAGGCAGAGTGAACCCA
>SJOL01011836.1:9266-20760 GCA_004794785.1 Opisthorchis felineus | reverse complement strand
AAAAAACAAACTGGTCCTTTCTCGTGTACTATTTTAAGCATGTAATTGTATGAGTACATTTGTACTACGTAAGTGATGCTGATTCCCTGATCCAAGAAAAGAGATCATCCCTAGAGGACCACTTCATACGAGTGAGAAAGCGAGAGCAATGTCCTATACATGGAGTAGTTACTCAATTGTTACAACCGAGAAGAATCTGAATCCTGGAACCTCAAGTCACATAGTGAAGTTGTGTTTGTGACATGTAGGTACGTCGCTCCAGTATTATTGCTATCGGTTAGCAAGGAAGGCACACAATAGGAGAGCGTACGTATAGGACCATAGTGAATTTTGCTTAAAGCTCATCAAAACTACTCGACAGTGGTAACTCACTTTATTCAAAAACACCAACAACTCAGCATGCAACATGGACGTCAGTTGATCCATGAGCTGACAACCTTGGACCAGAACGATGTGAATCGATAACGGTGAGGAGTTTGGTGCTTGGAAGTTAAAAAAGACAATCAAGAAAAAACGCGAAGTAGATTACTCCCCTAGGACAGACTTTGTAAATGGAAGGACAGCCCTGGAAATTATGCCTTATTCTGATAAACTAAAGGTGAAAGGTAACGATAAACTCCGCCAACAAAAACCAACTGTAACGAGTCACAGAAATAGGTAACTCGATCACATAACCATCAACGAGTGAAACGTCACGAACCTTGGTTTACCGGAAATATAGCGTGACATGCGCTTGGATAGATTGTAAGTAAACCGCTTGAAAAAGGTAATTGTATCAACAGCCGCTCGAAACCGATGCAAGACCACCTGATCTGGATTAAGCAACACATTCGTTCAACCGTCCTAAAATCAGACAAGCAGACGCAAATAATGAACTTGCCTCTGTAACCGGCTCCTGTCACCGCAAGAAGTGATCAAAATGTACACAGCCTGCTGGAACAAGATCATCTCATTGTATGCTATTTTGTTTTTCTCACTTAATTGGTGTGTTATGTGTGTGAACCCGTAGTGACAGTCAACAGGTAAAAAACAGCCGTGCTCTGCGCTGGAGGTGTAGCAATCGCTAAAACAAGGAACCGTTAAAGTAACTCGAGGAAACGCTGCGAAGTAAAATGAACCTCGTTGCCAAGAAGGATCCTGGAAAATATCTAAAAAAACGGGAACTCTGTTGAACCAAGCCCATCAATATTAATCGGGAAGAGAAAACAAGCTAGAAGTGACTGGCAAAATTGTCCCGTGCAATGAAATGCGATAACAGAAGGCTAGAGGGAACTGACAGCTTTGTTCAATAATTATCCTGCCGATTCACTGACACCTATGTACGTATATGCGATATGAAACGAACGTACAAACATACGTCCAGCTACTCATACCAATCAGGACTCATAAATCCCTACCCCATAGTCGCATTCCGGTAACGACGGTTAGGCCGAGGACACTCTAGTTACGAAAATTACATGCTCGATGTAACGGATTCGTGAACCCTCGCAAGTTTGAGACCGTAATCAGTCAAAGGAATCTCACGGATAGACACCTGACAAAATGAGCTCTTTTCTGAATAATAGCTACTGTTGCCGCAATGCTATCCAACCCTGTCTAGGCTTGGGCAACCTGGCAGTATCCCAGCCCTCGTGCTTCCTTCTGGTAGCATGGCAGTTAGGCACCGAAAGGGTGCTACAGCTGAAGGATTTTTTTTAATGCTATCCAACTGGTCCATTTTGAAGCAATGACCGTAGTAGTCAAAAGCCACGAGTCAATGCTTTCTTTCAAGCTCAAAATGTTCCGTTGCAACGAACTGCCACGGATATCATAGATTCCGCGTACTACCGTTGGTTCATTTGCTTATCTTCTGTCATTAGCACGACACATATCGCACTTTAAGACAACTTTCTATTTGACTTGCCATCCACGGCCAGTAATACAACTCACTGGCTCTTCTGATAATCCCGTTAGCTCCCGTGTACCAACTGTACGTGCCTTAAATTCTTCCTGAGCCTATAAGTAATCAGTAGAAGGCCACCATGGGCGCGGACTCTTGAAAGAAGGTCAGTAGTTTAGGCGAACATGTCTATTTTGTCTGTGGTAGACCTACAACCTGCATCCGACAAGTGAAGCCAATCTACGCTGAAAACCGAAGAGTACTGTACAGTACCTACTTGTGAACCAAATATTCTGTTGGGTGGGAGGAATTTGTTCTGGTAATTTACCATTCCATTCATTCTGAACACCGCCTAGGTACGCCATCAACAACGGAAATGGCGCCGGCAAGCTTATTAACGACTTGAATTAACCGCTTCTGAAAAGTATCACAGCCTGAATTGCGGTCGAAGCCTTCTAAAGCCACTATATAGTGCGCCCACCGTGGTTGGGTGGCTTGACACCCCATCTTGTTCCAAATAAGTTACTGCTTCCAGCGTGAAAATGAGCCAGCTTAGTTCTGTTGTTGGAAAACCGATGATAAACTGGTTTTTGTTAAGGTATCGGCTTCACGACGCAGGTCTCGGGGTATGTCGTCTGGGCTAATAAGTCGCTCACGACGAAGGATGGCGTTCAGTTGCTTGGGATCGAAACATGTTAATATGTTCTGACCTTTACAGTGCAACTGCGTATTGCCTTATCCAACCCGTCGGTCCATCAACTGGTGTTATTACCCGAAAGATAACTCGTCAATGTTCAAGCAGTACTTTCGGAACCTATGCAACTGATTAAGCAACAATCATTGACTTTATGATATCAACAGTCTGAAGTTCACCGGTAGGTAACCGAAACCAGCGCCAAAAGAGGAGGCATCTTTTATAACCCGCCAAGACAGTCAGGGCACAAGGCTTTCACGAGCACTGATAGCAAACTCCGGTCACTCTCACTCTTCGATCACTTGAATATCTTGAATGGGCCTGAAGTCTTCAGAGGTTACCACGGGGTCAAGAGCGTAGATATTATCATTCCGTAAGTATTATCCTTTCTGTTGCACTGATAACAACAGACGTGGGGCCATTCCACATGTGTAGACTGGTGCTAGCCAATGACAGAAGCACAAAGGCCAGTTGGAATCGGTAGTATTGGCCTTCAACCAATGAGCTCGCATAAGCCACGTAAACGCAAATCTGTAGTCAATCATGTATCAGCGAGCTTCACTGTGGAAGAATTAGAATTCCAATCACAGTCTGAACAAATTTTTCTCTGGGACGTACATTTTTAGTTTTTAGAAACACGCCTCCAAAAAATGGCCTATCGGCCCATTTTTATCTCTCTGTTTCGAAAATGACTTTCAGTACCAACCTCAGGGTGACAGATACTGATTAACTGGGTGGAAGTTAGCTGCGCAACCCCTTTGTAACTCCCGAACATCCACACTGCTGCGCCCAAGGTTCCTCATACAGAGTCGCGTAAGTTCAAAAATTTTGCGAAACATTTCAGTCATCACAAGATGATCAACGTTTTCCTTTAGTAGATGGTTTCGGCGGAAGAACTGGAGTTTTTCGGATGTTTTTTTAATTGATCCAGGCACCATTTTCGGGATGCGGCCATCACCGATGCCTGACTCCTTGATTTTTTTCGGAAGTGAGTGCACTCACGTCGAATCGAGTCCCTTCTCCGACTGCATGCTGGAAGTGTTAGTCGGCATTCCTTCAAATCCGTACCAAATTCACTCAAAAGTATAAAGTTTTCAGCTCTGCTTTCAATGTTTACAATTCACTGCGAATTGATTTTGATAGGACTATTCAGTGGTGCCACTGGCGTACGTGGTTGGATACCATCTGCAAGCTGATAAGTTAAATTCTGATACCATGTCGAAAAAACCGAGTCTTGTTCAGGAACCGCTCACTCAGGCAATAATCAATCGAGTTTTTTTTTGGAAGTGAACACGCCTGTTTAAACAGGGGCACAGGCTTCACCTCAGTAACCGTTCGGTTAAGTCGATCTACGGTCAGTTGATCTACACTGAAAGTGCTATCCAGAGTAATTCCAGACGCCGTCAAAAAGGCTTATCTTGAGCAGCAGCGCACTACACGTAAATGCATTGAAATAACAGTTTACATCACTCACGTGAAATGGGATGGAATAACTTCCGAAACAAGGAGCCAACTTACCATGTGCTGTTGCCCGCCAGTTGGAGCAGTACAGCAAATATTTCTCCTGTGAAAATACATTGATCAAATCCCTCAAGTTGTACTGCCTGAAGCATAAACAGATGGGAAGAATGGTACACACAAAGTTAATAAGGCTATGTTCTGACCTCGTTGAACGTTGTACTGGAAAGCTAAGTAGTGAAATCTTGAATGTTTATAACACAGATTGGGAGCTTTTTTCAGATCATTCTTTTTAGTTAGCCATCAAATAGCAACGGGAAAGTACGTTACGAATACACAAAAATACATCCACACAGAGTGAAACTACTTGTAGATGATAAACTCACTCTTCATTGGGAAGGGTTTGCAGGGAACAACCAAGATGAATACATGCGTCGCTAGCAGGAAACAAGATGGGTTCTCGTGAATTCACCCATTCAATTGATGGGAACGGGGTGCAATTGGCCGTAGGCTCTGAAACGCTTAGGTCGTGAAACAGTCGTTGCCTGAGCCATTGCTGGACTGCGATATGGAAACGGTTGCGATTAAAGTTGGATAACCTGAGACATTGAACAGCCCGATAGTTGGCGTACACATGAATCGAGGTCAGGATGATAAACCCAGTCCAAATAATACTGAAAAGTGGTGAACGGAAAATGGGACAACTAGCTATAGGTCGATCTTCTGGTTGTTAGGAATTACACGTAAACTTTAAGGAAAAGCAAATCGCTCAAATGAATCATATTAGAATACGAAATTACGGAATTCCGCTGCAAAACTAGTCGAGAACGAGGAATAACATCAGGAGAATGAAAGTTGAGGTCCTGAGTAAAGATTTGAGGCGTTGAATCCTCAGTACTTTTCTTCGTGGATGGTATGGACCTAGTACTACAAAAAACTGCGCGAGGCAGGTGTTGGGGAGACCGGGTAAAGCTGAGTTCCAGTTTGACGCTCCACGTACTCAACCGAGAAAAGCCAAAGGAGGGTCTACACTGCATCACGGTCAGAAAACCTTACCACAGCCTGTTCAGAAAAATGAAAACCACACTCGGTTAAGTTGACAGTACTTCCCACAACAGCCATAACTCAGTATGTTGCAATCCAGCTGTCATTGCGCAAATCCAAAATGCGAATTAAGCGGTTTCAGTATGAGCTAACCTTGCGAAATAACAAGGGCAGATAATTGCATCATATCATTTTCCATGTACATTGTGTTTTCCTGTTTTCCAACGCACTTTCCCATTATTGCCTCAGACGGCTACTGATAATGTGTAAAATAAAAGGCGATGTGGTCCAATAAAAAAGAGAAAACGATGAAAATAATAGATAGATTGTGAGTAAGTGGGTGCGATGTTAACGATTACATTACCTCACTGTGTAACGGAGATATCCTGCTATCAGTAAGATGGATGCCTAATATTCCCGCCTAGCGGGTGACTGAGATGCGCTATTACGGTTTGTAGTAGTTCGTTTTTAGGTCATATGCACACTAAACGGAGCTTCTTTTGGGTGAAACGTGCAGCAGAGACGCCGTATCAAAGCCACTGGCATCAAAAATGGCCGATAGACTGTAGTCGATATAAGCGAAGCAGAGGAACGTCGGCTCTGAGAACCACTCGAAATGATCACTGACCCGTGGGTTCGGAACTGCCAACATGCTCCGCAAGCACATATTCTTTCTACCCTTCATAGAGGTAAACTAACCTTTCACCTATAAACATACACAACTATCGACGTAATACACTACTCATAAGGTTGCTGAAAACTCTTCGACAGCCCACGACCGGTTTTGCTCTTCTTGAGGCTCATCAGGTAGGCGCAGTCCCCGAGTTTCCGTCAATCTTAGGTTCTACTTGAACCAAACTTGAAAACATCATAAACGAGGTGAGTCTCCCGCACAACCAAATTTGTTTGAAAATGAGTGTATTTCGCAAACACTCAGCTATCCTTTTCTATGCTGTCTAAAGGGCTGAGCATCCAGGAGAGAAAGGGCATGAGGTGCCCATGAAGATTCGGGTGCAAATTCCAACTTAGCCCTTGAATTTGTGCGAAGTATATGCTGAAACTTTTGACACTTGCTGACTTGTTTACTACATTGATCCCTTCCAAAGGACCTACATTAGGCGAAGTGTGATAGTTTCTTCCCTCAAGGCCCGAGGTAGTCAACATGAAAATTTCTAGAAAAATCGGTGCTTTGGAATGGGAAGCAAGAAAAATGACTCCCGATCTTACAGATAACACCAGAATAATATTCTACCGGTGTTAGATTGTAGGGGTAAATAAATGCTATAAAGGTGCTTGAGATGTCTTTAGCATTCAATGGACAGCAGTCGCTTTGGTTAGGTGGCGCGTTAGAGAATCTAAGGAGGATTTGTGCGTACAAGAGCCGGAATGACTCATTCTTGTCTGTCATGAGTAGTGATAGGTTTGTACATCATAATACGTTTTGGACGTACTGACGACCAGGCCGACGCCTCGTTCTTGTGCTCTTCCTTGGTTGCTTGTTATTAAAAAGAAATAACTCCATTTCACGGACAACCTTGAATAGACTATCTCCGTTACATACGTCACATTGCCATGCTAGAAGGAGCGGGAAAGTTTGCCACTGAGATCAGTACTGACCAGAAAAAAAATCGTTCAGCTGTAGCACCCTTTCGGTGCCTAGCTGCCATGCCACCCGAAGGAAGCACGATGACCGGGATACTGCCAGGTTGCCCAAGCCTAGACAGTGGAAGTGGAGATGCAGAGGTCGGGTTCGAACCACGGACCTTCCGGTCAGTAAATTCGCGCTCTAACCACTGAGCCATCTCGCCCCACTGACCAGAACAGTTGTTACAGTAGAGAGGGAACAGCACTGCTGAGTTAATGACTCACCTCCAATTACCGGTTACAAAATACACCACGGAAAGATTGAAGAACAAAGCCAGCAGATTCGACAACGTTTCCTGACAAGCAAGACGTGAGAGGAGAACTGACAGGTAGTTCGATGTGATACCAAACACGAAAAATGGCTAAGAACAAAGGCTTTATTCTACAATTTGGGTAAGCGATAAGCAAATATGTTAGCTGCGTGTGCGTGTGAGTTATGATCCTCAAGCTAACGAGAACGTCACTGGCAGAAATCGAATACCGGAATCCTGAACAGAAATAGTACAAAACGCAGTGACTACTTCACTAAAAAGTAAGCCATAACACTACTATGGACTGCAGCATGATGCTACGACAATGCCCTCAGGTGCAACAAAGCCAGCTATATCAACGTGAAAAATATAAGACGTCCGCCTAAAAATGTGAGACAAAGAAATTGGGTGACAGTTATCGAGCCTGTATGTGATAATAATCAGAAATTAAGTACAAGATGCAATACCCGACGTTTATCAAAATGGGAAAAGAACAGGAGAAGTGACGAACACAAGTTCAGAGGCACAATGAAGAAAAATGTGCAAAAGCCCACCTGACTACCATCCTTTGCCGCAACGTCAGCTACATTGTTATCCAAGGCCTGGTGAAGAGTGACGGCCGCACGAGTTGCTCCTCCCGCAACACTTACGACTGACTGGAAGGAAGAATAGGAAGGAAAGCCAAATTTTCAGCCAACAATGGGGCTAAGGTTGTGCATACTTTCTCTTAATTTACAGTGGTAAGCCGCCAATTGATGCATGCCCATTTGCTTATCTATTCCAATCAACAATTTCACTTACATTTGCCCCTAATTCTGCAAGACGACTTCGAGGAGTCATGGAACTCTTCCAAAGAATGGTCACTGTCCTAGACAGTCCGGGGCAACGTTTTCCATAAGCCAGGATTCCATGTGCGAACAACCTCCTCCCCCAACGCTGAACAAAAGCCAATCCCACAGAAGAGGTCAGTATCACCACTTCCGTCGTGTGCGCATTAAAAAGAAGGCATTACAACGAGGGGCGCCAAACTCTTGGATTCATGTTTTGAACTAAATGGCTTGGGACCCACATTGGTCCTATCAGCCTAACAGGATCGGCCGGGGGCCTGATCATTCAATTGCCTTATGCAAAAGCGACACCCGAATGGTACGCCTCATAGAAAACGCTAATTATAGAGCCTCAGTTGGGAAAGATGGAGAGGGTAATCAGCTACAGGTCATTCAAAAAGATACAACTGTACATACCTTACACAGGTTGGCCAAGCAGATGATAAACGTAAACACTGACGGGAAAAACGAAGATGCTAACTCAAGAAAAAGCGCACAATCGTTGATGATATCCGCCAACAATCTGTAACACAAAGTAGGCAAAATTAATATGTATTCACGGTAAAGCAGCCTACTAGCAATGGCATAAAATACACCGAGTTTCTTACCTCCAACGCTTGCAGTCACAGTCCAAATTACTTCTGTTTACCGAATCAACGAAATATTGTTAATCGAAGAGAACTGAGAGCTTACCCTTGCCAACCGACAAAAACTATTTTGCCGATCATACCCGATCCATCTAAGTAGGAAGTACAAGAAACGTACGAAGGTGGATGGAAAGTAGTTTGGACTGTTGAAGAGGGTGAGCCGCTGGAAACCCAGGACAGCACCTCCATAAATAACTATCTGGAATTCTACAGCAGCCAAAACAGACTTATATAAAGCAGAGCTGCTGTATTGCACGGACACTATCAAATATGAATGCGCGACAAACAGACTACAAAGATAACCCAGAGACAAAGTACTGTGACTCCATTATGAGGGAATTGGAGTGATGACAAAAGGTGAACACTATGTTTGTACCACCAGACGAAAAACTGTGCGGCAAGTAAGCTACTCACCCTTCAACATCCAGGACAGGCTGGCTCCAAGGATCGTCGCCTTAACATCCCCTACACCAACGCCGATGAGGACGGATTGCGCTGCTAGGGCACCCGTAACACTGCTAGCCAGAGCCTAAGGAAAAGGGAGGAATACGAATTAAAAGCAAACTCAAATCAAGCAGTATAGTGGATCTACGGACAAGTTAAATCGACTTCAATTTACAGAACCGCTTTATTCTTCTGCCAGAAGTGGATCAGATCACGCAAAATAGGTCCTCTCTGATAAAACGGACCAACGGCAATGCAGCAGACTTGAGGATCAATGCAGTGTGGAGTAATCAGACGCAACAATTACTGAGAAAACAGACAATGAAACAAACAGGCTTGCAAACAGATAAACGCAGCTTTCGTTCACGGCATTTTACGCGTGCGTAGTAAGAGAACTGTTGGTGGTTGGAACGACAGATAAGCCCAAGCACATCACCTTAAGTACGTTAAAAAAACAGGATGTGAATAAAATTGTCGTTCCTGCCCGGCAGGGAGTGAATGCAAGCCACTCAGGTCAATTTGTTCGGTATTCTGGGATCTGTCGGCTCCCAGGTGCTGTCACCGTAAGACATTCACTTGTGAAAAACACCTGCACACCGACATAGCATGAAGTTACAATTGAATAGACTATGGTCAATAGATACATGAATGAATCAGTCAGTCTGCAGTAAAAGCGATCCATTCCGAGGCCATATTGGTGTTACAAAACACCCATTAATTGTTAAAAAGAACTGTATGTACGTACGGTTCGCCCCTCATTCCTAGGAAGCATGAACACCCGACGGGTCCAGCATGTTTTGGGTTGTGAACTAGAAAGTGTAACAAGTGAAGGATGACGGAAACACGAAATATCGTAGGTACAAGGTATAAAAAGAGTGAGTGGAAGCATGCATCCAGCTGATCACCGGTGAAAAAGTGCTTTGTACCACACGTTGACCCGAATGAAATGAAAAAAATTGTAAAGATGCGAGAAAGGCGACACAAGCTAAGGTACTTTATTAGCTGTTCCACAGAATGACCTGTTCTCACACAAGAATTCGCGACTCACAACCGTTTATTGTCTGGTAAGGTAAGAGATTTTCATGCAAAAGCCAATTTCCCTGGTGCAATTGATAGAGGGATCACCCCAGCTATATAAGCCAAATAAATATCTGCTGCAGCCTGAGACAGACTGAATACATTGGGTGGGTATTTTAAGGTATGTGCCTCAAACTCACCTGCACAGTGTCCCAGATTTGATATTCCAAATAATCCGGACTCACACTATTCGGGTAGCCTTTGGGGAGGAAAATTTTCTGCATCGTTCACTTTGGGAAAAACGGGGCGGCACAAACCTTGAAAGTAAAAGTTGAAACGTAATACCGGATGGTTCTCCATAGAAAAAATGGATTTTCACGGGAGGGTACGGCGATCCTAAGTGAGTAACCATCCCCGTAGGTTTCCAGTGCAAGCCTTCGGTCGAACATGGGTTAACTGAAACAGCAGCAGCGAGAAATGGTGACATTAAAGGAGCCGATACTTTGCATTCATTCTGGTTAGCATTAAAATTATCGGTGTTTTTGAGACAGAAAAGGCCAGCTCAAATGAGGAGACTCGTATGACTGGCTGAAAGTCCTCTTGCTATTTTCATAAAGGGAACTACTCACAAGGTTGCTGAAAACTCTTCGACAGCCCACGACCGGTTTCGCCCTTCTTGAGGATCACCAAGTAGGCGCAGTCCCCAAGTTTCCACCAACCTTATGCTCTACTTGAACCTTGTGAGTAGTTTCCTTTATGACAATTTACTGCGACATCTCGAATATCGTACCAAGTGAAACATGAGGCGGCCTTTGTGCAGCACATTCAGTTGAAGAATATCATAAACGGGAGATTCAGTTGAGTCTCTCGTGAAAACCAGATTTTCTTGCTACTGTTTGGTGGAAACGCATGACTACCACTGTTCCAGTGTGGTCTGCCAGTCTCTGGAGAACTGGCCTGTTTGGCCGTTTTCAGATCTTTTGGAAACAACATAACATAACATGACCTGCTGTTCACCTACACTGTTGAGGAGATTCCATTCACTGGAACAAAGGGCAAAAGTGGGCATTCGGTGAATCAGTACGATTGACAAACCGATGGTTACTCGTTTCGGACGCTTGAGTAAACCCTGGTCCAAAACCACCGTTGGAAGTTTTATAGAATAACCGGCGACGTTGCTTACCAGTGATTGTTTCGAAGGGCGCAACCAGCTTTCAGCAGAACAAGGTCATTTTGTATTAACCAACGTAACAACGTTTAGCCCCTGAAGTTCATTCACCTGTCCATCCCCATCAATTTTCCACTCCTGATGCAAACCTATTCGTTGGACCCACGAACACTGCACAATGCTCTACAAATACTCTAATATGCGCACGATTTTGGTTTGGACAGGAGGCGAAACTGAATCCAAATTTATATACCTTATGAGGGCTCTGTATGTGAACTCCTGTGGGCCCGCACAAGTATACGGCAAGTTTTCGCCAGAGTTCATTACGTCCAGTGGTGTAATACAAGGCTGCCCTCTCTCACCCTTCCTCTTCAACTTTTTTATTGATATGCTGCTTGAAATTTTTCTGCCTGCCTCTGAA
>SJOL01011828.1:9299-25264 GCA_004794785.1 Opisthorchis felineus | reverse complement strand
CGTATTTTAACGACCAGTTCTAGAGTCGTATGCACATCAAAGCAAGTTACAGCCTATCAACTGCCGGAGTTCAGTTATTGCTTTGGAGTCTTTGGAATGCCTTGCCAGATTTCAAAGTGTAATAGAAAATTATCTGTCACATTCTATCCGTACTGAGGAACTTCCCCCGTCAATGTTGATGTTACCGCTAATATTTCTTCCGGTGTTAGCAGTGAACATGCTAAAGATACGGCAGCATTTATGCGTAAACTATATGATGGAAAACTTACTTGGTGGAAGAAATCCATTATAAGGCTCTTGGTTCACTCTCATTCGTCGAGCCATTTGGACGCTCGTTGTGCACTCAACGCGTGAATTATACTAAGTTCTGTTTGAATAACTTGCTAATCGATAAACCACTTTCATGACTCACTCTACCTTAGCTAATCCACGTGAACTCGATAGGCCTTCAGGTTAATACACTACCACGGAGTCAAAATCCTTCGGATAAAAATTAAAAGTACTTTAATGCAAGCGCGTCACGGTTTATTATAGTTAGCCCGCATCTCCCCAGAAAACTACCCGTTGGGAGCTCCAAGGAACAGGTTATTTGACTGCTCTCTCCTGATGACCAGTTTCTATGGTCGTTACCTTCCAGGGAAAAAAGCGATTCCATTTAAGAGGATATGATTTTTTGACTTGTAAGGAAAACCGATTCCGGTAATCCAAACATAGTCGGCAGTGTGATAGAAAATTGGTAGCTTGACTGCATTTATTGGCAGTTGACCAGGTGGTTATTCATCAGTTCGCTGAGCTTGGTAACTGACCAGCATAAATTTCGTCACTATTCTGGGAAACCGTTAGTATCTTTAGGAATGAAGTGAAGTTCAAACTGATCAGGAGATCCATTGATATGATGTACAACAAGTTTCAAATGGGAACCTAAACATACACCGCGAGGAGGGTCAGTTATCGGGAAGGCCGTATGCGATGCACAGATGAATGGCAAACATTATGCCACTCACGATGAATTTGTATATCTTGGCTGACCGTGTTTTTCGTCCGATTAGTTGGAAGCCTAAATAATTGTGACATGCGTTCGTGAGTGGTATGCTCATCAAAGAATGGCCTTCTTACGACTGCTAAACTTGAACCAAAAACACGTGCGCATTTGGTGTGGAAACAAAAAGGAGCTTGCGTAACGTGGATTCGAACCTGAACTTAGTAGTGCTCTTTTGTAAGATATAAATTTAGTGTGAAACTCTTAATTAAATATTCCAGGTGCAAAATTGTAGACCTTTTTTTTTACAGATTTTGAGGACAATTTCAAAGGAGTCACCCGTATTTTGTACGTTATCTTGTCCACTGAACTATCCGGTTTGATTTTCTGCGTGGACGCTTCCAAGTTAGATGCTGACTGCTACTGGGTACTACCCAAAACCTACTGGCATCCACACATTTAGCGATCACTGGCAGCTATACCGCTCCCAAAGGTGAAAAATAGGTAAGTTATCATCTACTACTCTCCTATCCGCTGTTTTTTTGTTGGTGAGTTGAGTAACCACACTCAAAGGAGACACCATGCACTGGAATTTCGATTACAAGCACTGCATTCCTCCTGAAAAGCTTGCCCAGAATTCGTACCTCACTAGTTATCTGCCTGGAAGTAGCATTACCCAACTGTTTTACGAGTGCACTCTGCATTTGGATAACGGATGAATTACTTGCAAGTCCAATAGCTTTTTTTCCTTTTCCTCTACCTATTTTGTGAGTTAAAACAAGTTAGGTTCTTGGATAACTTGGATTGCAGCTGTCCAAACATGGCAGTCAGTTCATTTCTAGTTTTAATGGCATAGGTGATAGGTGCTCAATTCGAGTCTATATTTTACTAAGCTTGCAATGACTCCAATCGTCACACGACTACAGAACAAGCGATGTTTGGATTGTTGCTCTATGCGTGGAAGAGAACATCTCCAAGATATCGTAGTATACGTTGCTGGTTTAGCTGATCGAATCGACTGGTGCCACAGTACCGACGTTAGAGCTGTTCGTTCAACATGCGGTTTCGGGGACACTCTTAAAAAGTGGCTAAAGCACTCATGACCAAAATCTCTTAAGTTATGGGTGCCTTCTACATGTATTGAGAAGCAGGTGAGGATGATACAACTTAGAACATGACCTCCAAGTTATGCGGGACACATTTTTGTACTATTCCGCCAAATGAGACGAGTTGGTAACAGCCAGCCTCCATGCCGTATGTCTGAGAAGCCCTCACTGGCGTGTCCAGAGTTGTGTTTTATTCACTCATTCTAAAACTCCTCAGTCATTTCAAAAATATTTCATCCATTGACCCCATTCGACAGAGGACTGCAAGATGTCCGACCTAGCCGAATAACGAGACCCTGTTTGGAACCATGTTAACGGGCATCGTTAACAAATCTATTGTTTGACCCGTCAGACACATATATCCTCATCAAGTAGAACTAAAACGTACGGGGTGTGAGAGAGAAAAATAGTAAAGTTACAATTATACCCGATCAGATGAAGTTGCCGGAACCAGTCGGCCAAACAAGCAGTATAACGTCCATATAGCTGATACCACCAGTCGAAATTTAATGCTGATAGACGATTAGGCAGCTTATTACCGGCAGAAAAAGGAGCTACTCTTGAGTTGTACATTTTATTCTCACACGGTCGCATAAAGAACAGTCTTTGTATTCAGACGCCTGACGGCACCGAAATCTTCCAGCCTTATGAACTCTTGATATAATTCCAGTCTTGATAAGTTCAGAATTAACCAGACATTAATTAAATGGCACCTCCAAATTTATATCCTGCACCGAAGTTTGCAACGGTTCTCAGCAAATGCGTGACAGTCTGAAGGGCAGTATTTAGTTACGAAGGTTACTGTACCGAGATCTTCGAATCCTTTCCCCCATGACAGTTCATCAACACACTGTTTTTTGTGTACACAAAACGTCATATTTTCTTTCGTGATTGTGGGTACAGACGGAGTGATATAGCGGCCATGGGAATTCTCATGGAGCCACCAACAGTAGACACATTTATAGGAAAACTAGACGAGCTGCAAACTACCTGTAAACTCGTTTCAGAGGAGCTTGTTAATATCAACTATCTGAAAACTGCTTTGCTGTAAAAAAAAACATGTCTGGAGGACACTTGTTCTTTAAAGATGAGAACGTCGTGGATCGTCCACTGAGTGCGCCTAATATGGTTCAGAGAAGCGTCAAGTTTGCCTGTCAACGCTAATACCAGAACAGACTCATTTTTCTTGATGTGATCATAAGCAGCCGTTCATTTGGGTCAGTGCGCCACTCAGCTCACGGAAAATCCAAGTAGGCTGGACAGTGCTTCAGGTTGTACAAATCTGCCCCTCTTGGACGAAAACGTATGGATCGAGGACGTTCTCTGAAACGGGCTAATTTGAATTCCGGATACTTTATCATAGGATATTCTGCGACAGTACTTTGCAAAAGAGAAACCAACACAACTGGTGTAGAAAGAGGTAGAGCATAGGAGAAAAGTCAATGTATGACTCAGCCACTCAAGGGAGATAGTTGATATGAAACAACGGGTGAACGCTTGAAAAACGCCATGAACTGAACGCGAAACGGGTCATTTGGTCAGCATCAACTCATTACTTCAAGTCCTGTTCTGGTACAATCAGTGATCGACACCGAATTACTGAAGGGGCTTTGCTGTTTCGTCAGAAGTATTCTGAAATCACTTTTTTCTTTCCCTTTTCTTGTGGATAAGTGGATTTCATCCAAGCTTTACCACATATGTTCATGTAACGTTTTGCAGATGCTGCGGGTGACGGAGCTGTGTGAAGTTGCTCGATTTCGCAGTTTGTCCTTTTTCCGTTCGAACGATATCGGTCATGTTGGTCGTAACTTGGGAATAGAAATGATTCGTATCTCAAAATTTGGCCATCTGATTTGTGATCGAGTGCTCGCTGGTGCGGAGCGTTCTCCCTATTTATCTATCTACACAACTCAGCAAATCACAGCCACTCATATGAGAGGACGCACTTCCGGATCGACATAATGGCAACCATGATTAGGCTGAGATCGCAGAGTATGGAGTCGGCTACGAACGCCAGTAAACTCGAAAAATGTTTCTTATTCCTTCAGAACACCTGAGAAAATCATCACCTCAACACCATTAATGTTCAGATTAGCCATACAACCAGAATTTTGGCGATTTTGTATTGTTTTTTTTAATTGGCTAATGCCCTTAGTAATATAAAAATTATGAAAGGGAACGGTGAAATTCATAAAAGGACACAAAACGACCAAACCGACCTTCCTGTAAGCGTTCAGTGAGCACTGTGTAAAGGCGTTGCGATCCCGTCCCAGTATGAGTTCACGTCTGATGATGGAAGCAACTCCAGACAACGATACAGGTAAATTCGTCCTGCTAGTTTCTCAGTTGCCAAGCGATTTGTCCGCACCTTAGGTGGCCCGGGTCCAATCCAAGTCGACCACCTAATTGAGTCTCACATTAGCTAAGCCAGCCCACTTGTCCATTCAGGTCTCCGGCAACCACAGCGATATCTGAACTTTTAGCTCACTGCTACATGGCATTCAGGGTGTCATAAAACTTGGCTCGGATACTGTTAGAGCTACAGTCGGTTGCGGCGTAAACAGTCACGACAAACAGACATCGATCAACTTCCTGCTTGTGAGACTTCCTCATATACATTGCCAAACGGACCTCACACATGCAATTATCAATGAGTATCCAGTCAAGCAAACACTTTTGGTAGAGCTGTGCTTCTGGAGATATTTCGACTAAGATCTATCCTCTATTCACCGTTGCCGGACGTATGTGTGGCAAGGATCTTATGGTCTATGTGGATTATAACTTCCGCCATCAAGGTTCAATGATGCCTGGAAGGCTAACGAACAGTAGCCAGACAGGGTTTACGATACAAAAGAAATGGAAGGATAGTAAAATGTTACCCCTGGACAATCACCATTTCCATAGTCATGAAAACGGCGCTGCTGACTTTCCCCGAAGTAGGAGCGAGTTAGAAAAGGACGGCCACAATTTTGGCTTATTACGGCCGCCCAAATACTTACGGTGATCACCTATGCATTTTCTAATGCCGTCGAAATCGTTCGAAGAGTCAAGAATGCTGGTCGCAATAAAGCAGCACAAGGAGTCATAGAATTATGCCTTACTCCATGCGCCCTCGGGTCTCTAGTAAATCAAAGTTTCGAGTCCATGGTAAAGATGCCTGAAGGAAAGAGAATCGCTTCGGCGGTTGAAACAAAAGACCAGGAACAACCGAAAAGAACTGAAAATCCGAAAAACTCAAGCAAAGTGTGCAGACATGCCACAGTTGACCCGAAATATGAGACTTTTAAAACCCTCGCAACATGGCTGCAAGCAACAGACCCGAACAGATGCGTCCATTCGGGGATAAGAGCATTGGGACCTCGGCCGTCAAGGAGACCTTACGCCATTTGTGTCAGTTTGTGTGCTACCACGATGCCTTACCCAGAAGCTCAGCCGGTAAAACCATGCGAGTATTCCTTGACTGTTGTCCCGTCCATCACCATTCCTTCTAATCTATATCTCATAAAAGATCTCAACGACAAAGTCTTTCATGGTCCGTAAACACGGATAGAGATAGTCTGGTCGCTCACAACCGGAGACATCAACGTAAACCACAGACTTCTAACAAGGAGGTGCTTGGCTATGGAAATTACCAGCACTAGTGCAATGTTCAATTTCGGTAGTCTATCGCGACCTGGGAGCATCCAAGAAGTGGACATGGGTAGATGTTGAATAGTATCACTGCATGACGAAAGAATCTCAGGTAAGTTCTCATACCAAAGTCGATGCGCAGCGCCCAGTGTATGCACCGGTGCGATCCACAGTGTGAATGTCCTAGACCAGATTCCTCGTCATTGGACGCACTTGCCGTCAACCGGACGCGATACGAAGCGGTCGTCGGATCACTAAGCATTACGTAAATCCAAAGGGGTTGTCGCTCTCAGGCTGCCCAATTCAGCGGCACATACTGGAAGAACTACGGACCAGTGTTAAGAAACATGTCAAGAAGGCTACTGGAAATCCAGTGGATTCGAAATAGGAAGGCCTATCACAAATACCTCAAGTGCCTATACCAACACTCAGTCAGGCAATCCGAATAGAAACTGCCACCATAAGCCCCACTGACATCGGTCAGGCGCCATACAGTTTAGTGTCTTTCGTCAAGCACAGTAAATGTCACGTGAGCCTCATCCCAAAGGGCGAACAGCAGACATTTGTAGCACCAATCAATCCCTTCTGTTTATCTCTGGCGTTCCGTAATTCCCAAGTGGGTATGGAAAACAACGCTTTTTTCTCGGTAGAGGGTAACTCAGCAGCTGTAATTCATGGCCCAGCCACCTCAGCTTACAGTGCGGGATGCATCCCCTGAGTGAGGTACCTTCTGCTCCACCAAAGACAAGTTTCCTCATCAGCTCATTGCCAATCCGCGGCTTCTAGTCGATTCCAAGTGATTACGAGACATCGGTTTTCAAGTGGCCAAGAGTCGCAGTCGTATAACAATACAGCTTGCATTTTAGTCTGATACACGCATCCTTTGTGGCCTAATGAACGAGTACGTGGTTTCTGAAGCGGACGCAGCAGGAATAACTTTGCCTTATCAGCACGTCACCTGCAACAGAGGGGCCGGAAGCGGAACCGGCGGTTATACCCTATATTTGTGAATTTCATGAGTCAGTCAACACGGATGCGCGGTTAATCGTTTTCATAAAGCTCGCCCGTCCCGAAAAGCTATCGTTATTATGGAATCGTTTCATGACGTAAATGATGGCCTAACGATTCGGTACCTTCTAGAAACTCACCCCTTCAACTCGAAACCCTTTGCGATCAAAATGGAACTGTGCGAGTCAAAGAAGTGTAGTCCGCTTCACAGGCTTATTGTTTTACTTGCACATTTAGAGGCAGTGCTGCAGTGAATAACCACGGCGCTTCAGCTGATAACCTCTCATTTTGGTCCAAAATACAAAGGCCTATAAAACACTTTTA
The DNA here is from genome assembly GCA_004794785.1 of Opisthorchis felineus. NCBI lineage: Eukaryota > Metazoa > Platyhelminthes > Trematoda > Opisthorchiida > Opisthorchiidae > Opisthorchis > Opisthorchis felineus. The sequence goes on along the minus strand of SJOL01011828.1, from coordinate 18,217 downwards.
TCAATTTGTCCGGAGTTTACAGCAACTGACACCCTGCATTGAAATAAGTGGCCATGGTGTGTGCGTGGTGAATGTTTCTGCTGCCTAAACAGTTGAACAGTATGCTCGCGGTGCCAAGACAAGCCCCGCACTCGTTTGCCCAAGTAAACGCGTTTGGAGCAACCATAACGTGGTCGTAGACACCAGTGTGCAGTATACCGAACTGCCATATCGTCCTCACTATTGCATGCCAGCGTACTTGGACAACATACCTAAGGTACATTGGAAGGCTTGACAAATTTCACTTTTAGCGTCCGCCCAAGATCATCTGGATTCTTTCGTACTGAATTTCTCAAACGAACCAAGGCCAACAGAATTAAGTGCACCTTGCCTTAAAGAATCTACAGTGGATAGACCGATAACTGCATCCCAAAACAACTCGTGAGTTAAATAATAAAGCCTTAACTCGAGGGCTGCTGAAATTCTGCTACTGGGATTCCTGGGCAAGTTTCATCTCCACACAAACTCTGCCTAACATAATTCTACTCCGGTTTTCCATCAACAACTGTTTGACCCTAGTGTCATACTGTGAGGCGGCGGTACTAGGGATCATCCAACCACTGGCCTAAAGCCTGGCTGTACATTCCCACCTAAATAATGCGACAGTATTTATCCTATCTGGTAATCTACCTGGTGAAATTGCGGTATCCCGATTAAACTTGGAGGAGTTGGCCGATGAAGCCAGCGCCTTAGTTTAAAGGAAGGTGTTCATTGTTATACCACCATGTTTCGCTCGCTGATCTTATTCCCTAGAACATGCACCGGGGCCTAGAGCGTGCATGCAACAACACATTCGCCACCGCTCAAGCGTACAATGGATTGATCATGGTGATCGGAAAATCCGATTCCGAATCCAGGCCAACGTTTTACAGGCAGAAGAAGAGCAGACAGGTGGTATGAAAGTAAGGTCATACTGTTCGCTGCAGTGGATGCGTTATGATGGTGAACTGTTTCCTCCAGGCGACTGGCATTTTCATGTATACTGAAGTAGCGATTACCTCTTCCCGCAAGTAAAAGTTCGGCCAAAGACCACATACTCAGATCACCCAAAGGTTGACCGTGATCTCTGTTATAATAACAATATGATCATGATACTTGTAAAAAACTAAAATTCCGCTACCGACCCAAAACACACCTAACTGCTGTTCACAACAGCATCTACACCTTACTCTCTGTGTCTCCAGCCCGCACAGTTAAATGGGTCAAATCTTTAGGTAACTAACAACTTCTTACGGGTACATTCAAGGAAACACTATGCTTTCCTTTTAGCTGGTCACAGCTGGACGTTGAAACCTCGGAGAAGATTACTGAAAACTTATTCGGACACATCTCGGATATTTGGCAGTAGACCTATCCTCACAACTCCGGTGAAACGTAAAGAAGTATCACTCAACAACTGAAGCTTGGAACTTGGAATATCGGGACTCCAGTGGATACGTAGAATTATGAAGGGACTGGACGACGAACAGCACTTGTTACCAAGGGAATCAAACAGTATGTTAACTACATTATAGTGTTGAGTGAGATGAGACGGCACAATTACGGAAATTTTTTGAAGTTGGAGCAGGGTACTCTTCCTGCCTTTCAGGTGTCTACGAGAGCGACCGGCGGAAACACTGAGTTAAATTCGCATTATCAGAATGGGTGAGCCAAACTTCATCCATCCAAAAATGATAACAATCCGAATGCAAAATAATTTTACTTTCAGCTGTCGAAAGTTGTTCAGTCAATACCCACCAGTCACCATCTTTTCTTAGTGGGAGATTTTATTGCTCGAGTTGATCACGATTCTGAAACCCGGAAGACGCTATATTGGCACTTTGGAAGGACCGTGATTTCGTCGACGGCTGAGTTGAAGAGTAAGTAAAATATGAACGAGCCAGTCAAGCTCCAAAAGCAATCTCATGAGACGTTTGCATGAGCTAAAGAATGAAAGGTGGATGAAATGCAGTGAAGAAATTTAGTGGTAAGCCGATCATCGTCTTCCTCGAGCATTGGAAGAAGTTTATGAACTCGAAATCTAATGTGTGGTAACTCTTTAAGACGTCCGAACCGGTCGAAGGTTGACAAAAACTGAAGATATTTTAGTTGTGCCAGAAACTAGCTCTTCTATACTTGATGTGACCAATATGTCTCAGCCCAGTTCTCGGTCTGATCCTCCCAAGTTAGCGTTCCCAGAAATGGCATACTAAGTGTATTAAACACCCGGAAATACAGGCCAAAACCCCACGTATAGCGTATCACGTTTGAAGTCAACGTGACGACAAATCCAGAAATTTGGGCGCCTTCTAGGCGTGACATTGGTAACCAGCATTCAGCGGATGTTGGACCATCCTGCCTGTCAGATCCACCTTTTCGATCAATCAGGGCTTGACTTGATGCTGGACTGGGAAACGGTCCGAGCTGAGCAATCACGTGCGAGTTACACTTCTTGGCCTTCGAATCGTCTAGTTGTGAGCGCTAATGCGGCTCTGGTGTAAGATTCCATCCAACTTCACTTCTCCACCACCCATCAGAAATCCAATGAATCATGTGGATCAAATACCAAAACGTACAGAGAAGAGCCATATAGACGCTTCTCAAATTTTCGAAGGATCACAAACGGTAACTTCTCAAATGAAAAGGCCTCTGGAAATGACGGATTATCCACCGAATTGTCTAGAAGTAGTGGACAAGAACCACAACAGAAAATCCTTCATTTAATTCGCTCAATACAAGAGGATGAGGCCGTTCTACAGGACAACAAGGATGTTACCATAGTCCTCTTATTCAGAGGAAACGGAAGCACATAAATGACAGAGAATTAGCGCTGGTAACATTTAGGCCCGTATTCTGACGATTTAGATAAACGTGGAAATTTCTGAGAGAGCCGTTCCAGGGTGACAGTGTGTACTCCGCGGATTCAGCGATTTATTCGGTCTCTCCCAATGAGACAAACACAAAAGGAGGTGTCGCAAGCGTAGTCGCTCTCTACATGTCCTAATCGTTGACTTTACGAAGGTCTTCGATCCGGTGAGCACACAAGGAAGATCGGCTACCCAGTCAAACTTGTCAACCTTATCAAGTTTCATCACTTCGGGAGAGAGGCTAATTTTGGAGTTGATGGAAAAAAATCTGAAGATTTTGACAGGAGGGTGAAAAGAGGCTAGGTTGTGGAGCTAGCGTTATTCAGTTGCATCTAATTGCAATACGCGCAGAGGCTTTTTGAAATCCAGAGAATGGTGTGGCATGCTACGTGGATCGAAGGCCTACGTGATGCACTTCGCTGACAATTGTGCTCTATTGGCACATTCTGAAGCGGAATTTCAGTGTCTAACGGCAAAATTTGCTTCCGAGAAATCCCACTCTTGATTAAATATAAATATTTCCAAAAAGCCTTCATCAGTCTGCCACTGGAAGGTAGTGAAAATCACCAAACAAAGAGATTAATAGTTGTGAGATAGCGTGTTGCTCGGATATCTGCAACCTCGGTAACGGACCAGATGGTCGACAAGGAATTGTACTCGCAAATATCGAAGGCCAGCTTAGCGTTTGGACGGCTTCAGAAACGTGCTTGGAGCAATCACCGCATAAATGTGCATAATGTATACATGTGCAGTTGCAGTGAACATTTGCTTTTCAAGGTGATTAGGAGTTGCTTGTCTGGATCTACGCGCTCCAAGTAAGGCTGAACACAAGAAAATTTAGCTTTTTTCAGTGTGGATGAATACTTTGCGTACCTCTTCATACGGTGCTCGTATTTTTTAAATTCTGTGGGAGGAAATATGGAGATCAAGTAAAATTTGTATCAACAGCTGCCCCAACTAACCTCTAAAGCGGCAAAGAATTCTAGAAATGTGACAGTCCATTTTCTGTGTGGTTTCATCTCAAACGAGGCAGTGTGTGTCATCCTGACGAGTGACTTTTGACTTGGTAATATCCCCATAAATCCGGTACGATGTTCATCCTATAAAAGGACTTCATGTCTTGCCTTTTATACTAACAATAACTCTCACGAAAATGAGAAAAAGTGATTTGAATATCTGTTCGTTTGGACCTAAATCTGCCACCTTGTTAAAGTGGTCGGGTTTCAGGGCTGTAGTGAACCTGGGGGATATACTGCCTAAGTCTAGTCTCGTCAAAAAGGCCACTGGGAGACAGTCTGACGAACAGCAGCGACTCCTCTTACTATGAGAAAGTGTATTACAAGGCAGTGTGGGGTTAACGTTCGTTGCGACAGGAGTGTGTGAACAGTAAGTTGATTCTCCCGGGCAAACAGCATATCCATATCTATGTAATCAGGGATGCTCTTTGTCCACGAGGAAGGACAGGTAAAAAAGCCCGTCCCCAATACCATGTACTCCAGTTAACAGAGGTGGCTATGACTGCTAGCAGATTAACAGATACTGTCATAGTACTCCTAAAAATACAAATTCCGGTGCGGCTTAGGACGCACCTTCCGCCTGATATAGAATTATGATTCAGACTTCCATGCCTTCATCCCTGCATCCCTCATGTCCTTGGGAGTCAGACATTAAAGCCAAAAAGCTCTGCATGTGGTACCAGAAATAAGCTCATATCTCCGGGCTCAACAGTCAGAATGCAGAACACAGAGCGGACTTTAGTGAGAATGAGGACACGCCTTTTTAGACTTGCAATGTGGAATGTGTAGACGCTCCTCGATAGGGGCGGAGACTGCAGACATGAAGACGAAATGTTGTCATTGCAAAAGAACTTAGACGCCACAAGACAAGTTACATTGCACCCATTAAGACCTGACTGGCTGACCAAAGAAGAATAGGGAGCTGTCTCTGGTCATACCTTCTATTGAAGTGCAACAACACAAGGAAGCTGACAAACACAGTGTCGGATTCGTAGTTGCAGATCATTTGAAGCAGAATATAATGGACCACCAGACCACACCAACTCCATATCGGTGGCCATCCGATTCCGCCTGTCGAGAAAAAGGTAGGATACAATTATCAACGCACATTCTCCCACAGTGCCACACTCCGATAACGCACAGAACGAGTTCGACGATCAGTTATCGGACCTCGTTCTGTCTGCACCTTTAAGGAACTCTCTCTTTCTGAAAAGCTTTTCACACTGAGATAAAGGTCTGGGGGCATAGCCGCGGAGCTACCCTTAACGATATCTTAATTGATACTGGAGTTAAGCGAGGGTGTGTTCTTGCGCTAGCCCTCCTCAGCTCCTATGTACCAACCATCTCCTTAGTGGCATTCTGCCATTGCGCTGATTTACCAAGTCAAAACTGTTCGGATGGCTATCTGTTCAAATTGAAACTTTTCCTGGCCAAAACACTGCTGCTCGAGTTCACGTCCTTATGCTGCTGTTTTCAGACGGCTGCGGGTTATTTTACCATTCCGAGGCAGAATTACAGTGGCTGGCTACGGCTTTCAGTTCAACAGCGTTTCGCACTGGTTTTAATATAATTATGCCTGAAATCTTTTGTCTTCTATAAGACTGAATCATTGATTCAAAATTAGATACCACGTATCCTGCTAAACTGTTGTGAGATAGCATGCTGTACGGAATTCTGCTATCCTGGATTACACCATCCACAAATCCGGCACTTGACAATGAAATAAACGGGCAAATTGCTAAGGGAAGCACGGCATTTTGTCACCTTAAGAAAAGCGTCTGGAGCAGTCACTAGTTGTAGATAGACAACAAGACTGCAGTGTATCGGGCTGTTGTGCTGCCTTTACTATTATGAGGCAGTGATACCCGAACGAGATATTTGGGTTTCTGACAGATTTCACCTGCAATGTCTTCTTAATTGCCCCCGAAAACCTAATTCATCCGGAGATTAAAGACTGTTGAAATTGAATGCATTCTGATGAAAAAATCAGCTCCGTTGACTATGCTACTTAAAACGAATTGCCGCAGCCCGCATAACAAAACGACTTGTCTATGGTCAGTTGAAGAACGGATTTCGAGTTACACTATTGGAATGATCTTCAGGTAACTTTAGACGACTACGACTTCCAGTTTGGGTCACATAAGGACTTGGCACTCGACCAAATGGCATGGACAACGGCTATTCAAGCATACGTCAGAGGCTTTAAGAAGCGATGTGTTTCAATACTGGAATACAAAGGAGCCTTTTGGAAGAGGCTGAATATTCTCATTGCAACCTCTATGTGGATTCATGCAGCATCCGGCCGCACATGCTTTAGTAGGATCAGTCTTGTGGGTCACCAGCAGGCTCACCGGTTCACTTTTTGAATATAATCTTCTAAAACGTAGGTAAGTTTGCACCATTTTCTAATGACCACCTACCATCCTAAGGATGACGTCATTAAACTGAGTAGTAACGGAATACTGCCAGGTTATCCATCACTATCTTCACTTTATGTTAATAGTCGACTCCTGGTAACACTCACTATTATGCCATCATGTTTAGACAAAAGGTATTATGTTCGCCCGCGGATCTTGAAAGCTCGGTTTTGAGTAGGCACCATGTTGTTGCGCGCAGCACCATATTCGGATCCAGGCAACCCGTCTTTGGCTTGTTAATATGAGCAGGTGTTCAGTGGTTTGAGCACTTTTGACCGCTGAATCCGCCTCGAAGAACAGCCGTTCGTGGGATTTGTTTCTGTAAGTTAGGAAATTACCGGGAAGGCTGGATTGTGACGTCTTTTTAACCGTTCGATAGAACCTTCCGTTTCGGATTCCGCCAAAACAGTGGAGATTTCTGATCAATAACTGTACAAAATACGAACTTTGGAATATACAAAGATGATATGAAGGAGGGGTTTCACACGAGTATTTTGGGTTTCACCTGCGTCAAAAATACATCCATGGGACTCGTCAGCTGACCCACGACTGCCTCCATTCGAAGCTTTACCCGTAAGGAGACCTTTTCTGTGTTGCTCATTAGCCCCAGATTGTTTGCACGGCTAAGCTAAAATGGGATTTTTCAGCTGGTTGGAAACAGGATCATACTTCTTCGGCCAGTTGCCTCAAACTGAGCATCACATTTGGAAGGCATTCATTTGTACCATGAACAAACATTTGGAGTAAATCAATCAAGAGTTTTTTGTCCACAATGAGTAGAATCCTCGGATCGTCTGTCTTTACGAGCTAGGCGGGTCCAGAAAATAAAGTTTTAATTTGTGCAACCCGCTTACCGCTGTAACAAACTGGAGGAGAAAAATTGATGGATATGAGAGCTCGTCTTGAGGTGTTACAACTTGAAGTTGCTCAAGAACAATTCCATTCCATGGATTAGTGAGAATGAAATCATCTGGAAGAAAATTGGTAAGTGGGATCTCCAAAATGGGATCTTACGGAGACCACCAATAATGTTGTCCGCAGCAGCTACTTTTTCTAGGAGTGCATCATACACTCGAATGGCCAAAAAACGAGAGGCTGGTTCTGATGGATCCATGATGATGTTATGCAAACATTGCGTGAGCTGTTAAAAATGGCACAAAAGTAGTTTTAAGTTACGCAGATAATGATGAAATGGAGATGGGACATTTTTTGTTTTCGAAACAGGGCTTGCAAGTTCCGATGTTTTCTCCGGAAAGCAGGTCGTCAAAAGTAGGTCGCCTTTAAAGAATGAGAATGGATATGAGGGACATCTAGGTCTGGGAATGAAGTTTGCGGTTTCCACCTGTAGGAAGATATCCAATTCTCTAACACAAAATAAACCTAATGAGACAGTATCGAGGGACATACAGTTCGGTGATGACGCCATGTGTCGTCCTAATACAAGCCTTGTTTAACGAGGGTTCACGCCGACATGCATCTGGTAGGTCACATGATATGCAATCACAAACTTCAAAGAAAAGCTCCGAGGGCCAAACTGACTACATTGAAATGCCAGAAAACACCACGCTTAGTAGGGGAAAATTAACTGCCGTCAGTTCACCGTAAAAATATCATGACCCGAGGGTCAACCCCAACTACCCGATGGAAGGGATTTCTCCCTCCGTGGACATGTTTAGCCTCTGAAGACAGGCCACTGGATGTCTATGAGTACAATAAAGAGGTAAAGGTGTTGCAAACCAGTGATGTCCGTTTTAGGCGGTGTATGTCTGTCTTCAGCTGACAGTCTTTCATCATTCACCACATGTGCTGTAGCTACGCGTGCGACATTGCAGTGGAAATACAAACGCACACCGATCTTAGAAGTCTGGTTTCTATGTTAGTTGAAATATTCTCTTCTCTTATGGGTCATTACTAGTACCGTGCTCCCCCACCTGCGCCTGAAAAGAGAGGTGCTCCGAACACTTTTTTTCGTAAGGTGTGACAAATTCACTCTGTTGCGCATTTGAAACGAATACTAATTCCGATGGTAAAAGTGATCAGAATTGTAGTCTTTACCGAGAACAACTGGATATCAAATGCGCACAAAGTACGAAGTTGTTGAAATTACCGAAACCTATGACAGGTTGTTAAGTTGTTTTTTTACACACAATTTAAAAACTTGCTTTTGATGGGGATACCTACTGAACTAACCAGCAGGGAAAAGTTCCACACAAGAGCTAATAGTAACTGGCTATAAAAAGTCACACCTATCACCAGGGGAAGTTTTCAATGAAACTTCATTCGTTCTATTTAGCTGCGCTTGTTAATAAAACCCAAGCACAAACACTGGTCACCAAATGGTTGGACGAATAAACGCCGTCCGTGGGTCTTGGATATGAATCACGGACTTTCGTCTAACGCTAAGGAGGTGCCATATAAACTGAATGAAAACGGAACAAATTTGCATCAGTTTGTGAGTACTGGCTATTTAAAAAAAAGAACAGAATGAAGGTTGAAGTTATGAATGCGGTCATTTCGTATGGAGAGCGACCTAATGGGACCGACGAAACGTCGTCTATTCGGTGAAAGTGTCAGCGAACAGAAACACTTGCAGAATTTCA
>SJOL01011810.1:2670-14034 GCA_004794785.1 Opisthorchis felineus | reverse complement strand
AATGTGATAGTTGAGTTGAGCACGTATGTCGGCATAACCAGATGAACTAGAAATGCAGAATTCAGCACAGCGTAACAAGTAGCATGTATGTATTCGAATTGATGTATGTATACAGCACTTGTAATAATAAAACAAGAGAATGATGAACAGAGCAATGAATAGAGCATCAATCATGTTCATCACACTGAAGTTTACAGGTAACACTATGCAGGCCGGTATTCTACCCCAGTGACCTCGTCACACCCAAACTTGTCAAGGCGTGACTACGAACGGCCTCTAATCAACTTGGTCTTAAAAAGGAGGACATTCGTCAACTCTTGCACAAGACGAGCCCGTTCCGCGCGTTGGAGCCAGACGAGATCCCTTCAAGGATCCTGAAGGAAACACCATTCATACTGACAAAGCATTTCTACCTGATATTCCGTCAGTCGCTTGACGAAGGCAACATTCCCTCTGCTATAAACGAAGCAACTGTAACGCGAACCTACAAAACTGGTGACCGACTATTGCCTGGCAGCTACAGGCCTATTAGTTTCACTGGCGTACCGTTCAAGGTGATGGAACGCATTCTGAAGCAAGCCATCCTAGATCACCTTACTACCAACAACTTGATATCTCCAGTTCAACACGGATTCCTCCCAAACCGTTCTTGTGTGACAAAAATGCTCGTATTTATGGGCAGCTTAACCCAAACTAAGGACGAGCGACTCATATCGGATGCCATATTTTTCGCATTTTTGGAGGGTATTCGATCAAGTCCCACGCGTCCCGCTGCTCCACAAACTCGAGTCTTACGGGATTCAAGGAGAAATTCCTAACAGACAGAACATCTCCAGTGAAAGTAGGCTTGGCCTACTCTTCTCCGGCCCCGGTCTCCATTGGAGTTCCTCAAGGATCTGGTTTGGGACGACTTCTGTTTCTGATCTACGTCAACGACCTTCCAGCCGTTCTTTCAAGTCCATGCCTACCTTTTGCAGACGACTTGAAATCCTGGAGTTTCAATGCCAGCACCCTTTGAATTGATGTCGACACCACAAAGCAGTGGTCACTGGACTGTCACCTCCTTTTGTATGATGAATAGTGCCATTCGGAGGGAACTCAGCGAACGCCTTTGTCGTACATGGTGAGAATGGACCAGAAGACATCATGAGGATGGATGCCAAAAGGGGTTTGGGTATCTGGCTCTCCGCAAACATGCCCTTCTCACCGCACCATGAGAAATCGCCTAAAAAGCATCCGCCGTTCTACGGGTGATTTTGCGCACCTTCTCCCGTATTACTCGCATGAACTTTCAAATACTCTGTGGAGTATGCGTCACACCGCCTCTTGAATATGCCAACCGAGTTGTCTACTCAGTACGCAAGAAGGACGTGACCCTCAGTTAGCGAGTCCAAGAAAGCGGTTGTTGGCCTTGAAGCCGTGGACCACGAAATGCGTTTCGTTGTGGTTGACCTCTTTCCCCTGGAATATCGTTGCCTCCGAGGGGACCTAATACTTACTTATGCCCTGTTTGAACAAGATTTGCCCAACAGGTTTTTCACCGTTGACCTAGCTTACACACGGCGTGAACGTGGTAAGAATATTTTCTAGCTCAGAGCGCACACTTTAATTGGGCAAAATTTGTTCTCATTCCGGGTATTTGCTGCGTGGACTACCCTTCCTCTGACAGCTGTCCACGCTCCATCTAGTGGCTAGATCAAAGCACTATTAGACGCCTTTTTATACGAGTCCTCGCGCTGGCAAGCTTACTGTCCTTCGCTGAGAACTTGAAGAGCAGTACCCTTCCATTTTTTCGCTTGTGCCTTTCAAATGAACGGTAGCCGCTGAACAGGAAGAACAAAACCAACCCGGAAAATTGGGCGAAAGCCTCGATCTTGTGTATCCTTTCGTGAATCCGTGAACGTTTTGAAACTGCGTTCTTAGCAAACCATTTCTGCTTGGAGTCCGTTGTTCGTCGTTAAAATCCGAAAACCCTACATTGAGATCTATTAGTGCTAGTGAGTTCACCCACGGTTAACTGGTGACCTGCATTGCTTGTAAGATGCGTCCTACGCGCACACATGTGGTAGCCATTTGTCAGCTTGGTTTGTACAGCGGTGGTCACAGACAGTCGCTTGTTGCATCGCTCTATACGCAATATTCCGAACTATTCGGATCTTCTCAGACGGCTGTCAGAACCGATGTTGTTCGGTTTTATTCGGACAGGGGCTGCTCTAGTTAAAGGCCGAGCTCAGCACACACCAAAATGGCGTCTTGTAGATGACCACACCTGGACTCGATATGGTCCACACCGTGAGCATTGGAAATCATTCTTGTGGTGGTCGAGGGCTTCGCATGTCGATGTTTTAAGTGCGTTGAGGTATTTTGATTGGTTGTGGCAACGGTCACGCAAAGACACTTCTAGAATCGCCACATTCTGTGGGATATATTGACTACCCTAAAGTATATCTTTATAGCTATGCCACCCAAAAGATGAAAAGACGGACGCAGATAAGCTTTTCGGTTACTGGAAGCTGAATAATACACAAAATTGTAGCAGTGCTATTGATGCTGAGACCGGTAGGGTTTCTGTAAGAAGTCCTGAAGTCGACCGCTACCAAGACTATTAACTAATCCATGCGAGTGTCTCAACCGGTTTCAACGCAGTTAAATCGAATCAAAGTGACAATTGCACCACGAGGTCAATGACCTAATATCCGCTGAACATGAAGTACAAAATGGGATTGATTTTTCCAAAGCGCGATATTTTCAGGGTGGAAAATTCATAGTGAATAATTTATACTTCTGTTTAATTTTTTCTGCAAATGAGCTGCGTGAATTTTTGTTGAAATGAACTAATCTTCAAGATCTTCACTCACCACCCCCTAAAAATTTGGTGCTCAATTTAATACGATATCGCGTATTGCGATAAAACCTGCGGTCAGTATTTGCACAATGGAATTGAATTTTCGAAAGCTACGACGTATCTCTGGTGGACTAAAGCGGACAGGAAAATGAATTCAGGATATCAGTTCAATCTTTTGAATCCCATCCATGCATCCCTGTGCCTCAATGATGCTAGGAAAGTATTCCGCCAAAATTTTTCCGCCAGTGGTATGATTTCTTCAGCGGACGATGAGATTTGTTGAGCTGCAAAAACATGAATGTAGATTAGGATTGTTTTTGGCTTGAGCACATACGCAAGAAAACGCAACATTTTGAGGCAAAAAGTTTTATTCCACCCGGAAATATTTGGCAGCTAATAGCATTTTTCGGCCAAGTAGCCCTGATACCACGTAAATTGCATTCAGTGATCAAAATTTGCAGTTCGTTTTGCAGCCGAAAAAATTCGTTGAGACTTCCAGAGTACATCGAGTTCTTGAGAATGCAAAATAAGCATGAGCGTCGCCCCCTTAATCATTTTTGTAATGTTTATTTCAATTGGCTCGACAGATAACGAAATCTGTACACTGGGATATCGTTAACTTCTTTCCCTACTTATGATCGCGGTATACACGTTCATTATATTCGACGACCTATTACAAGGGGCTCCTTGGCCGCACAATGCTCTTAGCTGCAGAAGCTTTGAGAGTTGAGTAAAACTTTGTACGCCAAAATGTTGCATTTTGTTGCTGATACGCTCAAACCAAAAACCACCCTGATCTACGTTCATAATTTTGCGGCTCAACAAATCTTATCGTCCACTGAAGCAATCATATCCCTGGCGGAAAAATTCTGGTGGAATACATTCCTAGCATCCCTGGGACCCAGGATGCATAGATGAGGCTCAAAAGTTTGGAGTGACCTTCCGAACTCGGTTGCCTGTCTGTTTTAGTTCATCAGGGACATGCCGTAGCTTTCGAAAATTCAATTCCATTGTGAGAATACTGAGCGCCCTCATACGAGGTTTGTAGAACGCAGCGCTTGAAGATGATGATTACCTATGCATGTACGTCAAGTTTTGTGGTAATCTGCAGTAAAGTTCTCCGTTGTGACTGTTGCAATATGCCGGGACTATCATGTAGCTCAATAAAGCGTACTGCTGAACGAACCTGTCCGAAGAACACGACCAACATGCGGCTAGAGGTCCACAATGCCGAATGGCTGAACGACGGGCGCCCATTCATCTCTACCGGGAAAATCAGAGGGTCCAAATCCACGACACGTAAAGTTGAATCTTATTTGTTGTTTTGATCAGTGCACATGTCCTTCCGGAATGCGTACGGCCTTCTTCCTGCGGAGTGTTCACTTAGCTAATGACATCCTAAGATGAGATGTAGACGTAACTCAGGTTATCGAAGTATCACTATGAGGCATGCGGCTGACAAACTGGGAGCAAAATTCTCCATATGCAAGAAGCACTCTAGTGGTGACAATATCCTAAACGCTTGTTTACATGACGCCATCTTCAACGGCTGATACGCATTGCTTGATCATCTTCAGCTCGGTGCCTACTGACCATAAGACCTCATTTCATGCGAGACTTGCATGAAATGCATGAGGTATCATTAACAAACAAAACGCCTGAAGCTGATGGGCCTTGCATGAGTCACGCGAAACCATCGTTGTCTCCTTCGTCTAGCTGAAGTTAATCAACGTAATAAACCTGAAACTCACGGCTGTTGATTAGCCCCCACTTGCAGCCGAAAATAGGGACGCACACATACTAGCGGGACACACTGTGCTTGGGTTATGTGCTTCGGTCCAGGTCAACATCATCAGATTTCAGACCGTTCAGCAAACACACCCTTGCGTTTTCTGGATAAGCCGGGGGCTAGAAAACAAAAATAAATTATTCTTCTATGAGCTGAACTTTGGGACAAGCCTGAAGAACATCACCGCACAGCTGGCAAGGTTCAAAATCACCAGAGACGACGATATATGAGACGCGATCCGCTGCACACCAATCGGCCGGTTACAGAGTGCCCCTAGAGCGCCATCTGAGTTGATGTGCCGTATCCTCGACCACCGATAGGAGGCTATCAGTTGCAAACGTTGAGTCTTGGCGCAGCAGAGTTTACCCCTGAACAACCAATTGCTCAGTGATATCTGTATCGTCCTTTACTTTCACATTTAAAATTCCCCACGTTTCTTTGGTCCCTATTTGTAGCCCCCGCTCCACTTTTGTGTTTAGTGCCTCTGTATGAACTGGCGTTTGTTTGTCCATAACACTTCACTCATTTGGTCTTGAGGTCATCCAGCCATTTTGTGGCCGGCCTTACGCACGTGTGACTGTCTCACGTGGGAGCCTGTTTGCTCATTTGGTTCGTACTTTTGTAGTCCAAGTGGACCATTTGTTGTTGACGAGTATCTACTGTCGAGGTTTGTCGAGGTTTGTACATTTTGTGAACTGATGTCTTATGTTAATAGTACCGTATAGAAACCCAGCTCCGGCTTTGTTTTGTCTTCACAGAGGTTCTGGTATTACGCGTCACTTGAAGATACCGTTTGCTCGTTACAATATCTGTGAACCTTCTGGGTTCCAGCCCCTGAAGCTTATCCACCACTAGGTTCAGTTGATCACGCAGGCCGTCCAAAGCTGTCGGAAATGGCTCAGGAACAAGTGTAACATGTATACCTTGTTCCGGTATGTTATAATCCGACAGCCACCGTTGGTGGATGGGAAGCAACCTAAAAATATCTATGAAGAATATTTCCTACTGCTTGGAAGCGACTGATCTCAAAATACAGAGAACAAATGGATGCAGGGGAGCCACGTTGCCTGGCAGAAGGGACATGTGCATTCTCCAGTACAGGTGTCAACCGTCTGGGGGCATCTGGGTGTTTGCATCAGGAACTAATTATTAGTTAACGTAGGTTGACCTCACACTGTTCCAATACTATGATTGTGCGGGCTTGGGGATCGCGGTCTCAAGTGCCTCAAAACGAGGGAACACGCATACGTGGTTATCCGACGGACAGCGTTCGGAACGTGGCAGTCGTTCGTCAGGATTTCCCCTTGGTCGCATTGGTATGACTTATGCATCCCAAATTTCCTCATTAGTCACTCTGCGGGCCGGGACAACTTTTGGTGTGGTCCAGTTTGTCTGTGTGGCGCACTCGGTTTTTAAGGCGAACGTTTACGTACCACAGACGGTTGCTGGTCAAATAACAAAGTAAACCATTCCGGATTATGCGTGTACAGCCCAGTTGCGATCGATGTACAACCAGTGGGCCATAGGATAAGAGACGAATCGCAGGTCCGTGCGGCGCAATATTTGCGGATCTTGTCGGAATCTGTGTGCTCGTATTATGATAAACAAGAAACCTATGGTATAGCATTGTCCGAGCGGGTCATGCTATGGAATATACGCCGGCTGTTCTCAGAGTGTGTCTGTAACCAAAAAAGCATGCATGTTTTACGACAACTACGTGCTTCCTGATAGCTTTTCAAATATGAATGTTGCACAACATGAGGTTGCGGTCGAGCACGACTCTTTCAGGTCGCATTTGCGCCGCCAACTTGTCCATGACGAAAGTTTTTACTTGATACCACCCCCACCATTTCCCTGAATGATCCGAAGAGTTTACGCATAGGGGCAAACTTTTCGCATTGCATGAAGGCATACACCACCGGATACCAGGTACCCATGACATCCGTCTTCAGGAACGTATACATCTTGTATCTACAGGCGGTTTAATAAATGTTCTGAAAACTTACCCAAGAGAGTTTGTCGCGTGCGTTCCGTCAACGTTTACTACATCCGGAAGGCGTTGGAAGGGCGCTATCTGCTGTCATCTGGAGAAGCATATGTGGTTGTAGTGACCATGACTGCAGCACAAGCTCGCATCCGATCACCCGAAGTTTTGATAGGACCGAGGGCATATCATCTGCCACAATAAAACCCAACTATGCGGCACCTACTCAAAAGAAGTGGTCTACACTTTCGGCGGTAGTTGTATATGTCCTGAGTGGCAAGGATCTTGCCGAATTCGTCGTCGAAAAACTGCCGCACTTCACACGATGGTGTTCCATACTTCAGCAGGGCCTTGCAGGCGCCCAACTCCCCTTCTGTTTGCCGGCTATTTACCGGAAGCTGACTGTAAAAAACGTAGAAACCTTATGATTGCTTTCAAGATAATAAGGAGTGATCAAGAGATGGTTCCCCTGCCTCATTGAGCAAGACCGCACTGGATAGTTGTTGCTTCGCCTACTGTTTTTTATTAGCAAACGCGCTCAGCTTACTGGCTTCTTCGGATTTCCCGACATTCCATTTGTATTACGGGCTGCATTTGTAGCACACCCATTCGCAGCGTAAAACAGCGTTGATGCTTCGGTTGCTGGCTACACGCACAAATACCACATAGCTATCCTTCATGCATTTATTTAACGCCCGTGAAGGATGAAAGGGATACAACCCCCAATTTCTCAACAAACGAGTGCGAATCCACTTCTGAAGCCACGCCGCTCAGTATTCACACATTGGAATCGATTTCTCGGAAGTCACGACATTTTCAGGGTTGCCACTTCATGGTGTAGAATGTCTATGTATAATGGACATGTACATGTATTAGGCGAATTACATTGGTGATTTGTTTAGGTGAGGGACTCTTCAAGGTCAATAGACTCCACCGACTATGAATACGTTACCTAATGTGATAAGAAATGGTGAATTGCGGAAATAGATGACTCACTTATAGTGGACAGTTTTAAGATAGTTTTACAGCCGAAATAATTCGCTGAATATACTAGAATCTACATGACCCTTGTGGACGCAAAATATGCGGAGGTTCCATTCCTGTAAACAATTTTTGCTCCATAATTACTGTCACCAGTGTAGCTTGCGTAAGCTGCGTTCATTATTGGCGAGAAATCGTTCGAGTTTGCTCCTAAGCAGCATAGTGTTCCAATATAGCTTGCGGAGTACGCCAAGAAGACCATGACGTTGATCAATTAGCCACATGGAACTTACGTCGATCATAGCGGACAGCTGAACGAACCTAGCTGACGCACACGGCCAACATGCGGCTATGGGTCCACGATGCCTAATCAACTGGCCACATGGAACCTACGTCGATCATAGCGGACAGCTGAAAGAACCTAGCTGACGCACACGATGGCTAATCAGCTTGCCGGAGCGCCATCCATCTCTACCGGGAAAACGTCCAAAGTAGACGACATAAAGAGTTTATTTGTATTGGTCATTTGATGGGTACATATGTCTTGCCGGTAGGCGCAAGGACTTCTTCGTGCGGAGTGTCCATTTGACCACTGACATCCTGAAATGAGAGGAAGATATAAGTCAGGTTATCGAAATATCACCATGAGGCAGGCGGCTGAAAACTGGTGGGAATACTTACCCTAAAATGGGAACACTTTAGCGGCTATAATATCGTAGAGGTTTGTTCACAAAATGACATCTTCAGCGGCCATTTCCCATGCCTAATTACTGTATCCATCAATAAATACGAGACGTACATGAACTGCATGATATCTCATTAACAGACAAATTGTTTGGAACTGATGGGTTACATGAAATCATCTTCGTCCCTCTCATCAAGCTGGCGCTCTAAAGCTTTCGTCGTAGTAATCAGATATTTACTCACGGCCGTCGAGCAGTTTCTCCTTGAGCCCGAAAACACGCACGCACACAGACTTCAGGGAAATACTCCGCTGGGTTTCTGTGCTTCGGTCCAGGTCAGTATCATAAGACGGCCTGCGGACCGGGTTGCAGGCACACCTTTTCGTTTTCTGGACGGACCGGGGGCTAAGAACGGAAAGTAAATTATTCTTCTGTGGACTCATCTTTGGGACAAGCCTGAAGGGCATCACCGCACGGCGGGCAAGGATCACCTTCACAACAATTGACGTGATATGATACACGATCAGTTGCACATCAGCGCTAACTGATAGTAGCCGGCCGGTCACAGAGCACACAAAAGCCCAAGTCTGTGTTCCTAGACCGCCATCTGGGTTGGTGTGCAGTATCCTCGACCACCGGCGGCAGGCCGTCGGTTCAAGACCTTGAGCTTTGGCGCAGCAGAATAAGCCCCTGAGCAGTTGTTTGCTTAAAGGTGGCTGTGGCCCTCCTGGGTTCCACATTCTGAAGCTTACCCGCCACTCTGTTCAGCCGTTTACGAAGGCCGTCCCAAGCTGTCGGCGGTGGTTTAGGAACAAGTGTAAGAGGTACACCCTTTTCTGGTAGGTTGTAGTCCGACAGCCACCGTTGGTGGATTGGGAAGCACGTTAAGAAAAAATCTATGAAGAATATTTCTTACTGCTTAGAAGCGACTGATCTCTAAACACAGAGAACAAACGTATGCAGGGGAGCCACATCGCCTGGTAGAAGGGGCGTGTGCATTCTCCAGCACAGGTGTCAGCTGTCTGTGAGCACCTAGGGGTTTGCACTACAAACTATAAGTTAGTTAACGTAGGCCAACCTCACCTTGTTTGTTCCAACACTATCATAGTGCAGCCTTGGCGGCCCCAAGTGACTCAAAACGGGAGAAAAGACATACGTAGTCATTCATCAGACCACACTGAGAACGTAGCTGCCACCCTCCAATATTTGCCGTCGATCATAATGATACGACGTATGCATCTCGAATTCTCGCATGAGCCACTCGGCCTGCCGGGACACCTTTTGTATGGCGTGCTCTAGTGTGTCGGAGTGGTGAACCCGGTCTTTAAGGCGGCCGTTCGCAGTCTCCAGACGGTTGTTGGTCACATTACCAAAGTGAGCCATTCCGGAGTGTGCACCTGCGGCCCATTTTCGGGTGATGTACAACCAGCGGACCGTAAGATGAGGGAAAAATCGTGGGTCCGTGCGGAGCAGAAGCTGCAGATCTTGCCGGAACCTGTGTGCTTGTATTACGATAAACAAAAAACCTACTGCACGGCGTTGTCCAGGCGAGCCACGTGGTGGAATATGTGACGGCGTTTGCAGAGTGTGTCTGTGGCCATAAATACATGGATATTACATGATACACACGTGCTTCCTGATTGCTTTCTGATATGAAAATAGCACAGCATTACATCGCATCCAAACACGACTCTTGCAGCCCACATTTGCGCCGCCAGCTTGTCCATTGCGAAAGTCTTAACTGCATACTGCTCTCCCATCTTTTCCTTGAATAGACCAAACAGTTTACGCATGGGAGCAAACTGTTCACTCTCCACGACGGCATACATAACCGGACGACCGGTACCCATGCCGTCCGTTATCACGAAAGTATACAGCTTGTATCTACAGGCCGGTTATTAGGTGCTTTAAAAAAACTTACCCAAAACGGTTCGTTGCGTGGGTTTCGTCTACATTGACTACCTCTGGAAAGCGTCGGACCAACGCTACTGCTGCCATCAGGAGAAGCATATGTGGCTATAATGACCCTCCTCTGACTGCCACACAAGCACGCATCCGGTCTCCCGAAGTTTGGCCAGGACCGAAGGCATATCATCTGCCACAATAAAACCAACTATTCGGCAACTCGTCTTCGGTTAGCCACTGATTAATCGGAAGCCGATCGTACAAAAACTTTGACAACTTATGGTTGTGTTCAAGAAAATATGAGGTGACAGCGAGGTGTTCCTTTGCCTCCGTCGACAAAACCGTACTGGGCAGCCGGTGATTCGCGTACTGTTTTTTATTACAAAACAGGCTCAGCTTAGTAGCTTCTTCGGATTTCTC
This sequence comes from Opisthorchis felineus, assembly GCA_004794785.1. NCBI lineage: Eukaryota > Metazoa > Platyhelminthes > Trematoda > Opisthorchiida > Opisthorchiidae > Opisthorchis > Opisthorchis felineus. Next base: position 3,427 of record SJOL01011810.1, on the reverse strand, counting down.
GACTTTCCGTCGGTCTTGGAGGTCGCCTGTTGCATTTGTAGTAAACCCATTCGTAACGCAGAACAGCGTTGGTGCTTCGATTACTCGATGAACGCACAAGTACCACATAGCTATCCATCATGTAGTGATTTAAGGCCTTCTCAAGTGCTGTGCGGAATGAAAAGGGTACAGCCCCAAATTTCTCAACAAACGCGTGTGGAGCAACTTCCGAAGCCATAGCGCAGCAAGTTCAAAATCGATAGCACGCCAAAAATTTAGAAATGAGAGTAATTGAAACAAATCGCCAAAAAATAACGGTAGATTAGGGTGATTTTTGGTCTGAGCTCATATGCAGCAAAATGCAACATTTTGGAGTAAAACGTTTTGTTCCAATCGCGAACGTTTTGCAGATGAAAGCATTGAGCTTCCAAGGCGCACATACTGGCGTACATACGTCGTACATACTGGCAAATCATTTCTATCTGGTGTTATGTCAGTCGCTTGACGAAGGCCACCTTCCCTCTTCCTGGAGGGAAGCGATTATCACACCAATCTACAAAACTGGTGACCGACTATCGCCTGGCAGCTACAGGCCCATAAGCCTCACTAGCGTGCCATGCAAGGTGATGGAACGCATTCTGAAGCGAGCCATCCTAGACCACCTTACCTTCAACAACTTGGTATCTCCAGTTCAACACGGATTTCTCCCAAACCGTTCTTGCGTGACGAACATGCTCGTATTTATGGACAGCTTAACCCAAGCCAAGGACGAGGGACT
>SJOL01011803.1:8571-39210 GCA_004794785.1 Opisthorchis felineus | reverse complement strand
TGAAGCGTCCCAAAATTAACGCCACCCATGGTGCTTCGTCTCTGAAATCCATGTTGATTTTTTAATAAAATTCTCCTCCAATACATAGAAAATCGGTCAGTCGAGCAGAATTTGTGTCAGGGTATTGCTCACAGTGTGGAAGTTGACGTTCAAGCGATGGGTGGTATAATGTCTGCGAGCTTCCTTTTTCTTTGAGTTGTATGAACTCTTTTACGGTAGCCTCAGAAGCGGGTATTCGTCTTCCATTATTGGTCTGTCCAGTTTAACTACCTTGGCCAATGCCTCATCGCAATTTCAAACGTCGGGGTTCTCGAATTATCGATTTTCACAAGCGTTTGATGTGAATGAACAAGACAGTTGGGAGATGTGCTTTCTCAGCAGCTATTCTGCTGTTAAACGGAAGGTTCTGCCTGGAAAGAAAAATGTGGTCCTCCTAGTTCTACAGCCTCACTGACTGACAAGAAAGACCCATCTGTTTGCACTTCGTGAGTTGTTTTTCACAAGGCCGGCTGTTCTAAACTTCTGGTATCACCATTAAGTCCCTGCGCTCCCGTAAGGAAACTGAAGTGTACGCTATTCTAGGATTCACCCGTGACATTGAAACAACGTTACTTTCTGACCACAACTGAAACCGATCAAAAAATATGCAGAAGCTTTCCATAGGTGCCATTTTTCCACTGCCGAGTAGTCTTGGGTTCATCTGTGAAAGCGAAACCGTTATGAGAATGTATAAATTGGTTCGCCCACGTGTGGGAGCAGGTCAATGTGGTTCTTTCTATAGAGATTTCCTGTTACAGGTTACTGATCGGTTTCCATACGCCCTACAGCTTAGCGACATAAAACAGCCGGGTAATCAGTCATCAAGTCCCAGTAGTGTTTCCTGATGGACTGGAAGACTGCTTGTCCAAACTGGGAGAAACTGACTTGACCGTCTCAATGGACTTAGCCGAAGTCCAACTGGATCTCTTGTTCATGACATTATTCAGTCGGATGTTCCGCACAAATGCTACCTCGGACCTCAGTTGGTACGATATTTTGGATATGCAAGAAAAATTGTCAAACGGGGGTATGTTCCGTCAAAAACTTGGCTCTGGTCAACATAGCTTACTCTCTGAAATCTAATAAGGATCACATGCATTTACCATTGAGGCATGTCCTCTCCCACCTTTTCATACTTGGCTGTCCGTTCCAAATAGCTAGTCATGGAAGATTTATGGTTCTCTGATAATCGTGTGATTTTCAGGCGTGATAATAAATTTACTCTTCGAGGTTATCTGTAAGCGCAGTTAGAGCTCAACACTCTGTGTGGGGTGCACACCAAAATTGGTCCTATCCTTAATGAAACTCTTCCTCGTTGTTCTCACGGTGCCGGAAGACTAGTGGTAGAATTCTTCCAGAAGTCTGCAGCCAGTCGTTGAGGTCTAATGTCATTAACTAGCTATGACGAAGTATTCATAAGGTCGCAAGAATTTCATCTCAGATAAATCTCGCATGTGTTCACACCAATGCTGCTGTTAATCGTTTTGGTTGGTGAGTCGTGCACCAGTTTTTCATTTTTTTAAAATATCATTTTCCTCAGTTTGATAAATTTGCAACATTTTTTCTTCAGCGCTTGGCACCGCCGGTGAGTGCAAAGTTTGAAGACGAGGTGCGAAAAATTTACTTCAGTTGTAACGCGTAGAAGCAACCGATAAGCATAGTAAATCACACTTGAAGAACATACTGATGGGAATGACAAGAAGCTGATTTCTCGTGTGTATACTTTCCTAGAACATGAAAGAGACTAAGATTAATCCTGAAATAATTGCCCCACAGCATGTTTACCCTACGATTTACTCAGAGTTATTTTCTTCCATAAGTTTTATAACGTCTTACCGAATTCCCACCAGCAAACATAGTATAGACGTCCTCACGTTCTACCTGGAGTGATTTCAAATCAGAGAGTATCCAGCCATTTTATTTTCGTGCGAATAATGATCATTTACAAGCCAACATACTTGGTGTTTGATAACTTACTCATAGATTAAGTTAGTGTTGCCCCAGAAGCCAAAAAATTCTTCGGCTCAGTCCAACTCTTGGGATTTCGACCCCTTCTGTCTGAAAGCCATGTCCCTTATGGTTTTAAGGTTTTTCTATGGCTTGGTTGTTTCCTTATTCTACGGTACCCTGCATTGCACCGCCATGAACGCCAGCTAATTGAACCGAAAAAGCGTTCATGGACCGACTATGCTGAATAACGCTCGCATATGATTGTCACAACACTAGACAGAATTTTAAAGGACACGAAAAATGGCAACTGCGAAGAGTGGAAAATGGGTCAATTGGCCTACTGCGAAGACATGACTACCACCCCCATCAATTTTCCACTTCTGGACGTTCCATAACTGACTGCTGACACACGTCTTATAAGCATAGGTTTTCCCTGGTTTGTCTGTAATTTTCATGGGAGACGGTTCTTTTTCATGTCCATTTCCTATTGAATATTCTGGCTCGCTATTTATCTTTATCAATGCACTCGGTTGTTCACCCACAGACCAGCCTGAGGCTTACGGAGTAGATGTTTTCGGCCCATTTCTATCATATTACAGCACAGTACACTATAGTAAATCACACTACATTTTATTGAATCTATCCTCTAAATATGATAGATGAAACACTGAGCGAAGGGGTTACGCGATAACTAGTATAGGGATACGCGACCGTCAGAGACACTTGTTCACGGTGTACATTGCCAAGTGGGTCCTTCCATTATCTCACATGTAGTCATCATTTGTCCCTTCTGACATGAGCATCTCAGACCAATTGAAAAAATATTACTTACTAATAGTAAGCAATATACGGTAGCGAAGCATCAGTGTTCGAACACTGACACCGTGTTATCGATGATGAATAGTCCGATGAAGTTGTCTTCTTGTTGAGGATTTACATATATAATCCGAACATAGAATAAACTTTGGAAGGATTATGATGAACTCACTCAGCATTAGAAACCGGTGCAACACTTTGTTTCATCGAATAATTCAAGATACCCGGGAGCCATATTTTTCTGCTGTTCCTCTAAATTCGTTGGTGTCATTGAAGACACTGATAGAACTTATGACCTTCACCCTTTTCTTGCCTTGGGGAAAGGTGAAAATTTTGCATGTTTTGAAGATTACTTATGTTACCTACGATTATGGTGGCTTCTGACTACCATCTTCAGTGTAACGTGCTAGGGATTTAATGGATGGGCACGTGTTACATCCCTGTATGTTTTACAGGTGACGATGGCATCCGGATTCGGGGTTGCATAAACTGTTGAATGCGTGTAGCCGAAGATAAAATCATCAATCGAGAACACACCCCACCGCTCTTAATCAGATGCCGATCGGTGCGCATCTCAGAACAAATGTCCAATATAACTCAACTTTCCCACATTGTGATACCAAACCAGTTACTGTAGAAGCGTACAGCATGATGAGGCGCTGACAGATTAAATCAGGCGGACTTAACTGCCCCAAAACCAATGAATAATGCCCTAAAATCACGTGCAACAGGTCCGCTGGACAGCGCAAACAAGAGTTAGGTGACAAAGTGCAGAGACCCGATGTAGAACTTATTGGTTGAATGGATACACTGATGCAATATGGTAAGGGAAGTTGCCATAACTCTTCTGTACGGTGTAGGCTTGTGAAAAGACATTTAATCCGGACACGTTACTGTCTGCAGGGTTCCCAGCATTGACTTTATGCTTGCTTAGGCCCGGAAGAGTGTTCGCCTACCATAAGTTGCAACTTGTGCAATCCTGGGATGAGAGGAGCGAGAAAACACGTGGATAAAGAGAGCGGGCTGTTTAGTTTTGCAACATGTCCTATTCCATCTGCAAAAAAAAACATTTCCCAGTCAACTCAACAGATAATTAAACAGGTCTTGGAGAACTCTGGTTTACAGTACATTTAGAGTTGAAGCATAAGGCAGATGAATTTTGGAATTCTTGGGTTTTTGTTACACATGAACCATCAAAACTCTTCCCTGTGAGGAACATTTCCACAGTTTGATGACCGATGGTCAGAAACTTATGCGCGTTGAGTTGGCCAAAGGACTACAGCCTAACACGGTATCGTTTGCCTACTGCTGTTTTGGGTAGCCTCAAGTCTGACAACAGCTCAGAGAAACCGTCTTAAAACAACCAGATCTCGGTGTAGCCGTCGCCATACAGTCGCATCATGGGGGTCAGTAGGGGGGGAATATGGTGCTTTGAATAAAATCCTTTCTTTTACCCAGCACTGAATCTTGTCCCATGTGTTTCCTTGTGTGGTCTGCCCAAGCGCTCTCGCTTACAACCTGCCTTAGGTCTGAGTTTCGGTAATTGCGCCCAAGCCTCAGCATTCATGTTATAGTTGAGGGTTAGAGAGACTGAAGCCATTGAGCTTTTCGTGCATCTTTTTTGTATGTTTCCAATAATAAATATTCAGGCTGTCATGTGGACATAAATGACAAGTAACATACTGAAAACTGCTAAAATTTCAGTTATACACACTGAGGTTTTGTTTTACGTGCACAAAAATCCTCAGTCATTTGTAATCCTGTGTATGGCGCGAATGAAAAAGCTTGCGACCATTTAGCGAACAGCTATTCATGAGTACATTCTGAGGCATTGCGCAAATCCTGTGCACAATTCGGCAGATAATTTTTTATTCCACGCAGCTGCTTGGCGATTTGTATGTTTAAGTGTTCGTGAAGTACATTCGTTTGCAAAATAATTCGATTTCACTGAAAGGTTGGACAGAATTATGGTTAAATCTACAGTTTATGACATTGTTCCTCAACCGAATGTGCTGAACAAGGGCCATTTCGTGTTTCAGTTAGCATGATATTCGATATATTTGGGATACCACAGTATATCTTCTTGAAAAAGAACTGCTCATAAGGTTGCTGAAAACTCTTCGACAGCCGACGATTAGTCTCGCATCCCCTAGGGCTTGTCAGCTCCCGTGTTCCTATTGACGTCTTGTTCTGCTTACACAACTAAGTGGAACGCAGTTCGCGAAATGCAATCCGTTACGCGTTACTTTTGTTGCAGTGAAAACCTCAACTGAATCCAAACTGAGTCTCCCATTTGTGATATGAATACGCCTAAGTGATGAGCCCTAAGAAGAACAGAACCGTTTGTGGTCTGTCAAGGTGATTTCATCAGCTTTATGAATAGCGTTCCATCAAGAAATTGTTTAAGTATTCTCCCGTTTTTAATGAGGCCATACAAGCTGAAGAGAGGAATAGGATATGATGTGTGTTTTATTACATGAAGAGCTCAAATTTACACTCACGATTTCCCGTTCACCTATCAAATTCAGTCAAATCGCAATGACCTCACAGTAGAGACCACGAAACGTTGACTCGATCATAGCTCAAGTTGTTAAATCTGGTGTAAAGCAATAGTGACTAAAAATGCAAGGTTCATACCTATTACAAGGTTATCGAATTGGATGTGGTTCAGCTGTAATCGGGGATCGATCTGTTTGTGAGAATATTGGCCTATCATGTCCCATGTGGATTGTCGAAGCTTGATTATTCTAGGGTTGTACTCGTGATTTCTTCTTGTTTCCTTTATCTGCCACGCTGAACTATATAGGAGACGTCTTAAAAAGCGCACAGCATTTATGTCGCTTAGTAAAAATGGATCGGACCTACCTGATCTAAGTCTCAAGCTTCGCCTGAGCATGTTCGTCAGTTTAGAGATGGTCCTCAGGTAGTATGTCAGTCTACCCTTGTTCATTCATTCGGTAGGTTTTTCTGCGGTGACCTCCACCACACCGGTGTGTCCGTCACTGAGTCATTGAGCTAAATTACTGTGTCTACAGACGGTGTTAGTTTGTAAAGTGAACCAACAAGCAAACTAACTAACTAAAACTTGGGTACCAGAAAGATTTTCTTACCACTCGCATGCGGAAGAATGAAGTATTCCGACAAGTAAAAGCAGAGGATGAGTCCCCTGGCTCTTCAATGGATGTATGTGGTTCCGTCTGGCAAACATCAGGATTTAGAGATAGACGATAGCCAAACCGAACAAACTGACAGAGTGAGCGTGGTGGCGCATGTGTGGATCGGTTTTTGACAGACAGGGACAAAATCCTGTCTAAGTGCGAGGTAATCACAGCACTGATCAGCCCCTGATAACCGAACGTTTAGGTGTACAAATTCCTAGCCGGAAAGTCTCTGGTTCGAGACTCCCTGGAGTTTCGTGAGATGCGCACTGCTGATGCTTCCCAATACGAATAAAATAGCTTCTCGACTCTTTGGCATAGAACGGTTCACTTAAAGGAAGAACTTTCCACTGAAGCCCAATGTTCTTCTCACATTAGCAACAGTGAATAAGCCACCTGAGAAAAACGAATGGAAAGCCTCAGGTTGCAAAAATATCTCATGTGGTTGCACCATCAGAAAACACATTCTGTGATAGCTTAGCAATTCAGTGACTTTTTCACATAAAGCAATCAGGATCAGCTACATTGACAGCACAGTAACGACACTGTAGTTCAAAAAGTCGTGAACTATGACCATGATGTTAATTTAAACAGTTTTGTCTACCACACTATCAGCTAATGCGTCTTGATGAACAATGCTTCAGCGAATGCAGAATCGCTGATTTACGATCACCAAACAAGAAACTGAAGGCTAGTTTTTTGGATCAATCACACTGCTGTGAGGAACGCAGGATTCCCGGTCCTGGCCTGAAGGTTTCTGCTTTGCTGCAGGGTGTTCATTATTTTTAGCCACTGTGGGATAAGCCCCGAGGCTCGATGAATCCGTCACTGCTCCGCTTTGCTTATTTAGGCTTCACTGTAAGCGAGCTTCTAAACTGAGTTTGAGAGAATTTTGGGTCAACAGTATTTTTAACCAATTCCTCTGGTCGACAAAAGTAAACGGATGTTGGCGGGTTGATATGCAAGCCTTAACGCCAAATGAATTTCAGTTTTACGGTCACCACCGTAAGTCGCTTGAATAAACACGCCATTTTGAGGGAATTCGGACACATGACTAGCAGTGAACTTCGACAACTTATTGAACTGCTCAAAATGGCAATCTGCAACTGGGTTTTTGTCTTGGAATATGCCCCTGGTACGGATGTAACCGTATATGCTACTGATGAAGCATGCAAGTGGTGTGTCAGGTGTCAGGTTACTACGGAAATTGGGGAGCCGCTTCGCAATGTGCAGTGCCACTGCTCGGGCCTAAAGCGTGTCAAGGAGAGGTTAGCTACCTGCGGGAAAAACTGGTAAAGATCCAGGACTGTGCAATCCCTAGTTCAAAGCGGTTCCATAATTTCCGTAGTAACCTTAATCTTCCATCTGATGCTGGGACCATAGGCTACTTGCATGCTCCATCAGTAGTATAAGCCGTTACACAAGCAGTAGGCACGCAACATTGCAGGGGTTTCATTGGTCCGTCTTTCTATGGAAACAGCGCAAGGTTTGGAAGTTGTAGACACCGGCTGATCTAGGTTGTTTTGTGGTATACCTAATGGTCCACTAATACAGACGACTCAGAAGGACAAACTTCCATTCGACTCCGGTTATCATTATGCGGGAAGCCTAGGGCAACTGGAAGTAAACCTTCACACCCAAAGTATTAGCGGTGGAATCATCAGTTCCTCTACAAAGACTGCCTTCAAAATCTACTTGGCATTGTTCGTACAAGAGAGGATGAATGTCTTGGTTAGCACCACAGTTAGGAGCGTGGACAACTTACGTTAAACAATGAGAACTACACCAATAATTAACTGGTTCTAGGGAAGTGATACTAACAATGAATACTTCAGCCGTGAACTCACCGAGATACCCTCAAAACATTCGGCATTTCAAATGAGCTCTTCGTGCGAAAGGTGGTTACACATTTTGATACAAGATCAAGCATGTTCCCCGGACAAGTCCGATGTCGTGACATACGTCATGTGTTACACACGATATATGAAAGCTATCACTAGCAAACTTAGCCGCACTGGTCACTGGCGTTCCCCTGGATGGGGACCCCTAGACTGGACGCATCAATGGTAAGAGACATTATGAAACGTGGTTCAGTCGCACACTTAATGGCGCACATGACTCCAAGCTATATTAACTTCGATGCATTGCTCCTCTCTCGATCTCACCAATGAAAGATCTATTGATACTCCTTTATTTACGAATCAGTTATATCACCTACCGCCTCCAATGCGTAGCTATCTACCCCGCCTCCCCATATCACCGACTAATGAAACTGTGGTAGGTATAATCACTTTACGGCAACTACGCGGTTTTCACAGCTGACGAAGAAGATGATGATCTTTGTAATGCCGAATCAAGCCAGGTGAGATTAATCAAACGAAATAGTAAGGATCATACAGTGAATCGAACTTGATTGAAAGCATTCATTCGTCAACATCTTGGCAACTGATTTCCTTTTCTTTGTTGGGCAATTCCCTCTCTGTGGCGCTTGATCACGAAATCACTGTGTCGAGAATAGCGGTGATCATAAGAACTGCAGTCGACTGGTGTGTGAAATTCAGCACTGGGGGCTTCGATACTCGTCCAGTAATCGTTGCGGGCCACAATCCCCACACGAAGTGACGTGTTTCGAGGTAGATTTCCGAACGTTAAGTATTGCTTTGTGGTAACCTCCATTTTTGTTACATCGTCTCCACTGTAGAAGAACACCGTGTAGTTGTGTGCACAATCATGTGTCCACGACACAGTCACCATCCTTTTACAGCCATGTTGCTGAACTGTCACGCCACTAGGGGGTTCAGGGGGCATATCTAGAATGAGTGGATTGGAGCAAAAGATGGAAAAAAGACTTTTAGGACAATGGGTAGATCAAAACTTAGTCCATATTTTCTCCTGTTAGCGGAGTTAATCTATGTCCCCGAACCTGAAGCTGTCCGTACGGCTGTTTCAACATATAGGTTCATGCCCGCGATCTACAAGCTGGTGATCAAAAACTATTCCGTGCGGGTGCCGATCAGATGTACAAATAGCTCGAAAGCAGGCAGGCTAGGCAGATTAGTTACAGTGACAATTATTTGTACTTTTCTGAACGGTCGAGACCTCAACCACTAGCTGGGAGGCCACAGGTTTGAATCTCTCTGGAGATATGAGATGGGCGTTGTTGGTGATTCCTAACAAGGATGAATCAGTGCTCAGTTTTTCTCTGTCTTTCACCAGAGAGTAATTTTACTTACAGAAAAAAACCTTGAGTGAATCTAAGAAATCCCCGCATACTGTGAACAGACCCAAACTGCTGACAGGGGGAACGATGACTGACTGAGTCCATACGCCTTGAAACTCCATCAGGAACCAAATGAGGCTCAAATCCGGTCAAATACAATGTCGCTTAAAACTAAGTGTTGCGTGCGTCGGTTGACGGACTCAACGTGTCTAAAAGACTTCATCTACCAAAGTTAAAAACTCCTGAAATTTAATAGATCGAGAACTTTTTCAACAATGCGATCTGACTCACCGATTTCAGTCGAGATAAACCCCATGTGTTCAGATCTCAAGGCAAAACGATAAAACTGATGTGCGTCAATTTTTTGTCAGTCAGATCTTTAAGCCATTCTTTCAGGCGCTGAAAATGACTACTGACAGTTTCACTGGATGTTGGCTCTCAAACCTTCTGAGTGGTCGCTGAGAAGGATTTGCGGTACCTGCGAAATCTTTACTTGGTTCTTTCTGGCAGAAATCCGTTAGAAAACGCTTCGTGCGAAGTGTATTTCCGCAGTGTGCAAACAAGCTTTGCAATTAGTTAAAACCTGAAGTCGGATCAGTGATTGCCGGATTCTTCACCCTAGCCGTTTGACCGCCAAAATTTTGTGGTTGACTTTCGAGTACCTGTACGATATATACCCAGACCGGGTTGCGGAAGTTTGCCCATAGCGGTGCGAAAAAATATCCCTCGTGTATCAGCGTTGTGTATCGCTTCGTGCGAAACAACGAACGGTCAAACCAACCCGAGAGGTTTACCATCAATTTCGATTGGTTAGCCTCTCAGACCGACGTGCGGAGTGGCCGAAGGTACAACGTGATGTCAACGAAACAAATAAGGAATACAGTTTTCGACTGTGGGTTAAATAGTGCTGCTTCCGGAGATATTGCGAACAGTTGAGGCTTTGCGATGGGGATTCAATGACGGATTTGCAGGACAATACTGAATCATATGGCGCGTACTCAAAACGCCATAATAATAATACATTTCTACGCTTTTCCCACACGTCCTCGCCTGGTTTCACCGCCCGTAGTTGGCCGTTTCAAAACGACGTGTGACTGGCCAGTATTCAACATGGTTTTGAAAGCCTGGAGGTCCACTGACCTAATATCCACTTGCATATGACGGAGAAGAGAAAGTAACGAGAATATTCAGACGTGAAAATTGCAGAATTCGCAGTTTTCGGGTATTCTCTGTAAGTCTTTTTCAAGGTCTACACAATTCTGCTAAACTAACCGAAGGATACATCCCACAGCCTGAGGTCGAACGAAATCAATCAGACAAACTGCACGAGGTGAAATGACACAAACTGAAGCATTCTTCTAAGCAACAGCGCAAAAGAATTGGTCCATCAAATAGTTTACCTAGAACCGCTACCTGTGTTGACACTGAAGTAGAGACATAGTGTAAACACGTCTTAGAAATAGGTTTTAAATTCTATCAATAATATGGTCAAAAAGCACCATAATCTACAGGTTGTGGTATGCAGAATTTTGTCTCCCAAGCATTGGCTTCACTCCCCCACCATCTTCCATTCGCCCGCTTTCTGCCAGACCTTTCTGTTCGCCTTCACAGTTCAGTCTAGCTTCATATCAGAGACACACACCACAAGTGCTTTTCACCCACTCACTTTTGGCTTGTTGCCGCTTCACGTATTCAAATATTATAGGCAGCACATTGAAGAGGTATCGCATTCAAGAAGAAACACTTTTTGGATGGGACAGACTTCAATAAAAAAGAAAGGTTTTCCAAGGACAAAAAAGGAACTTGTTTCTAGCTCTTGCGATTTTCAATTTACCCGCTAAGAAGACTTATCATAACGACAACGTCACGAGCCATGCAACCAAACTTCTTTAGTCATTGTGAAACAGATTATGTCGTAATTTAGAGAGCATACACTATCCCGTGGCATCTTCAGGCCCATTTTGGCCAGGTCTATATCATTTTGGACGGTAATTTAACCGGAATACATCGGTTGAAACGCGGATGTCTAGGTGATGAGGAAAATACACACGATACAGAGCTAGATAGGGATAATAGCATTTGGTTTGTCATCCGCGGTAGACTATCTCTGTGCGACTGTGCTTAGAGTCCACCGAGTCAGTACAAAAATTACCGGTTCGCAATGATGTGGATGAACGCGCTGATGCGCATTGTTTGGATTAATCGCCTTGTGCCAACGTGTTTCATCTAAACATGTCTACGCTTATCAATTTCCTACAGCAGTAATTCTAGCCAGAAGGGCGCTTACAAAAGCTGCTAAAACCCTCCGGGAAAACCTAAGGATACACCGAGTCGGTTTGTTGTATGTTTGTTATCGATTATTTCTACTCGTGTCGGTGACACAATTTGTTACCTCAAGAAGACGTTTCCTCTTAGGGTGGTCAATAACTAGTTATTGCATCAGGATTATGGAACAACCCCGATTTTTATGACAGCGGTGAAGTCGATAAGCCCCTTCCCGGTGTTGCAAGCATCCCAGCTTCTTAAACCAAAACGGATATGGACAATCTCACAAGATCCGAAAGCACCGCCACAAGGGTTTATGGCCACCTAGGTATACCAAGTTGTTTACATGCAACCACTCAAATGTCTTTCTGCCCTACAGTCACAAAACCAGGTGACAAATCCTTCGTTTGAAACAGCGAATAAACGCATGCGCTAAAGTGGCAGTCCCAGATCGGCTGTTCTCACGGTCGCCCCCGGTGACCGACAGTTAGAGGGGTGCAGCATGCAAATTTGTCCGGTTTGTCCCTTGCATTACTTGTCTAGTTGGCACACGGAATACTTTCCGTACTCGTAGCTGACTGAATTCTTCTCATAAGACCACCTGATTTTGTCAGTTCTCATCGTAATTCGAACTGTGACCTTCCAAAACACTGGTTGGGCATAACTGCCTTCAATGATCGAAGTTTGAAGACCACTTGAAATCCACATGTAGCAAGAAATTCAAATGTTTGCTACAGATGTGGGCCAATCTAAGCTTTCCTTGAAATGAACCGTAGTGTACACAAGACGACTGAAGAGATCCGCGAGGCACTATCCCCGAATGTAAATAGTAACCGAATAAGGCGTCCCACCCTTCGGGAACACAACAAACGCCAAATGATGCATAATTTGTGGAAATATTAGTAGTTTGTGTTTTTACTGAATTTTGATCAGATAGACGTTGACCCCTTCGCTGAGCGCGGTAAGCGTGTTGCAAATGTTTCGTCACAAAGTGAGGAAACATCACCCAACTGCGTACTGATGAGGTATCCCCAATTGATAACGACTCATTTGCTCGTCAGATTCCAAGATTGGCTGGAAAACCAGGTCTAGTGATTCATCATGCTCTATTTTCACTTCTGGGTGTATCAGATCCGAGCACAGTATTAGGTGCTAGCATATTTCGGAGGACGCTCAAAGCTGCAGGGTTTTTTTTACTATGAGAAAATAAAGTGTGTTACGTACATACGGCTTTGGATTTAATACTGCTTTGCGCGCACCCAGCAGCGAGTTTGTTATCGATATTTATGCAGAATGCCCATTTGGATGGACCGAATGCATGAACTTAGTATGGCGTAACATCAAAGCGGCTCAAGTTGGTTTCGGTCCAATCAGTTTCATTCTAATTAATAAAGGTTTACACAGCTCTATGTTGCGTTGCTTTTGCCGCATAAATCTTGAAACTCAAATCAATTTACTTCTGTTATCTGTCCTTGGTGCACGATTGCACAGCAAAACATTCAGCTTTATTTTAAATTGCCGATCCAAGTATGGCTCGCCACCTGGCCGAATGCCCCGCATCACGTGTCACAAATCCCTTGACCAAACGACAACAGGCAGGAGAACCAAATCCGCTGTTTCTGCTCAGCATACATGCTACACAAACCGGGAACGAACCAGTCGGAAAGCGGACAAAAAACCCAAAGGAATACGAGATGTGCAGACCAAAACGCATCGCAAACCGCGAACGTGTCAATAAGATTGCAAGAATAGTATACGCCAGCTAGCCAATCAAATGAGATGAAACTAGATGCTCTTCGAAAACTATATAAACGCAGACAGGTAAGGAGGAAGTACCCGCTCAACTGCGCACTGACGAGGCCTCCTCGACTGGGGATGAAATGTCTGCAACCTAATTGCCAGGCTCGGCGAAAAATCAACGACCATCTAATCAACCACCAGTATGGGCGATATTTCCAACTGCTGTACATGTTGACGCAATAATAAATAGTGTTTGTTACTACTGGTGGGGTACTTAGGACTATTTTTGTAATTAGATCCAGTCACTTTAGTTCGGTTCAGTTTTTCAGCTAAAATACTCCGCACCAAAGTACAGTGTTTTCAGCTGCTATATCCTAGTTCATGCGTTTCAAGCGATGGCCTAATCATTGATGTCAAATGACTCTGTTTGTCCGGTATGGGAGGGAGTGAGAACTAGGCAGTGAAGGCGATAGTCCTGATTCAAGATTGCCATTGAGCATCTGGCACAGCCATATCTTTCAGGGTCACTAACCATTGGTTGGTCTCGTCCCAGGGACCCTATCCGGGGAGACGGCTGTTACCAACACGACTGAATTGGCTAGGAAAAGCTTTTATGCTTTGTTGTGACTTCGTGAGCTGACATCACTTGGGTTGTTTCCATCCGGTACATGGCTGGACGTAGAGGGCCCTACGAGGCAAACTGTCCTCTGGCATATTCGGTATATGGCCCAAACAGTGTAACCTGTGGGGTGTGACCAGCCAATCTATCAAGGGGACTGATTCCTCCCGAAAACCATCTGACGTATCTGATGTTGTCACACATCCGTGTGAAGCTTCGGAGGCATCGATGGTCACTACATAGAGTCATCGAAGATCTTCCACATGCAGCGGCTGCAACTTCGATCCAGAAAGTAGGACAGATCGGACCGCAGCGATGCACACTCCAAGCTTGACAGTCAAGCCAATCTCACGTCGAGGCCACGAATTTCGGAAGTTGGTCAATGCTACCACGTCCTACCCAGTCCGGAACTTGTGTTCGTCTCTGGCCAGTTCGCCGCGGCGTATACAGCTGTCCAGAGGGACGAACTCATCTAGTGCTTTGATCGGTTCATCTCCAAGGGTGATGTCTGGGTTTGATCCTACCCATCATTGCAGCTACACTTTACGCCTCACAGGGGCTAAGCGCATATCGAATGGTAAAGGAGAATTACTAAGTTCAGCTGAAACAACTTGCATTTCCAAGGGAGTCGATCCAACAGGACCAACGTCGGTGGCGTACACAAACTTCATGAGCGAATTCTCCCAGGTGCTCGAGGCAGGTAAACAGGACGCAAGCGGCACACCGATTATGAAGTTAGAGAGAAACAACGACAGAGTGCACGATTGCCTAACGCCAATCGATCGGGTGAACACACGAAGGAATGTACCAGGGGCACGTATGCGTCCACGAGAGGAGGCAAATACAGCCTTCATTGGAGACGAGACATTATAAGGGACACCCTTCATCGCCAGGCTGCCACAGTTCTGATGATCAGCAGAGTCAAAGCAGAACCTAAGTCGAAAAAATGACGACCGTTAGTCACCGGACGGAGTAGCGCACTTCCAAGACCTGCCATAAAAAGAAGATTCGATGGGTGCAACACCGGCAGGGAAAACCCATTTTGGTTCTCGTGAATACTACTGTATCTCTGATGGATGACAGAGAGGTCAACAGGAGCAATGGCCAATAGGCTGATGATGATGGTGTTCGAACGGTATCCTTGTACAATTCTGCTGACTTTATGTATTCGTTTCAGATATTTTTGAGTAAAGATGTCAAGTTAGCGAGAAGGGACCCGGGACTTTCTTTGAATAGGATAAGATGCATTCCGTCTGAACCAAGTGTTTTGTTGCGCTGAGGCAATGAATTGGAACACTGGGCTTTCGTCGTCGTTTGCGGTGAATCCTTTCTGCGACATAGAGGTTGCGATGAATTTTTTGCAAACCCTTAGCCAATCACAATCAAGGATGGATGCTCACTAAACAACAGGTCGCGAATTTCTCGACGCTCTATTATAAATACACCATTGATATCTCAAGGTACCACGTTTACAGATTGACGATTAATTCAAGAGGTCCTAGAAAATTTGGTGGTGGTTGACTTGATTTTACCCAGTAACATTTCATAATGTTTCGTTTCGTCTGTGGTCCACGTTACCGAGGAGGCAAACCTGGGCTTACTTATGTAACGGAGCACAAATAAAACTGAAATGACAAGCATGTTTGCTTACTTTAATTAACAACAATGGTGTAGGAGATTTGGGAAAGTTCCGTGGACCTCCGATGTTTGTTTTACCGTGGGGGTTGCCGTTTCCAACTCGCCGGACTAATTCACATGTGTTCGAAAAGACTTCACGGGGCCTCACCTCCTACGTCCCTCAGACAAACGTATTTGATCGACGATCCAGATAAAACCGAATTGGGATAGTGCACGCACGATATTTATGGAACGCTGCAATTTACGTTGTGCGCCATCCAGGTTAAAGTCTCTAAACCCTAGAAAAACATTCTAGGTAGGGATGAAGCATTTCGATTCTCCAGCCCCACGGTTAGAAAACGAGCGTGTTTTTCACACAAAAGTGTAACCATGTACTAAGAATAGCCGAGGAAGGTGCGTATAATTGGTATCGATGGCGCTGGACTAAACACAATAACAACTTGTAGGGCTAGTGGCCTTAGCTGAGTGGGTGGGAGTCAAAGGGCGGTATCTCCTATTGTGGGTTGCCCAATAATAGCCCCACAACAACAGCATCTAATGCTCATCAGTTATTTCAAATTTCCAATGTCAGATTTGATGTTTCAGCAACTTAATTATTCAATAAATGGGGCGCAGGCTTATATGAAGAATACTTGTTGAAGATTGATTGTCCCTGACTAATTCATGCCTTTCAGTGATTGAGAGGCGAGGGTGTACTCGTCCACATAACCCGTGAAGCAAATATACGTTAAGGGACATATCTACTATCCGGTATCTAGCTTACCTGCTGGTATGCGGAATTCCTTAGTGAACCACTCTTCACCAGTTCCATGAGCGTTATGCGCGACAACTCCGACTGTCCAGGAAGAACACGGGTCGACCTGCCGGAAACTGGTGTTGAAATACTCAGTCGTTCGTTGTTGGATCACAGATGATCCATTGTATAATCTGACGGTGAAGATTGAGGTGGTATGAGAATTCACAACACTCCAAGAGACGTTCACCTCTGTTCGACCGCGGAGAACAGAAACCACAATGTTAATCGGGCTTCTCGGTTCTAGGTAGAAAAGGAGGTTGATTTGAGTGGAAAGAGTTACTGCAAAGTTTAAAACCGAGGGGTAAAATATGCGATTGTTTGATCAACACCTCTCGGACACACAAGCCAATAGATTGGTCTTTAGTAAGCTTATCAAATGAGATATCATAATACCACAAAGTGATGGAAAATCGCACTCTCTTAAGACTGATTCGACGATTCAGGCGATTTTGCCCTAATCTCAACAAGGAGGAATCCTAGATGATACGAACAACCGTTAAGCGATCAGGACTTGCTATCATGAATTTATTTAATACTCGCAGAATAGTACGCTAGCAAGCAGAACAAGCTTGATTGCTTACTTGTGGGTATGATAAACTGCGCGCGCTCACCGCGGGGACCAGTCCCCAAATAATTACGTCCGAAAACGTCAACCACCAGTGGCACGTTCACCGGCAAATCACCCAGATGAACCTCTCGGTCGTTCGTGTTTACGGTGCGCAGAGTCAACCCATCGGAATTGTACAGCGAAACTTGAAAGCTTTCTGCAGCACATGTGTCTCTGTACTCCCAAGACACGGTCACGCTATCTTCGTTCGGTCTCAACTGCACACTGATTGCACTGGGTGCAGCTGGAACTGAAGAGAAGTGATTGTGGTAACCGAGAATTCATGCATTAAAAGCGCTATCTGCTCAGTATGTAGACTGCACAAAGTGTTTCATTATGAGAAAGGTGAAACAGTGGATAGCAGACGTGCAATCAATGCCGACACGCAGACAAAACCAGCGCTGCCTGGCGAAAAACCACAAGCAGCTTTCCTAGGTTAGATGTGAGTTGAGTGTAGTGTAGCTGGTTGAAACAGAAGCGCTCCTTGAGTGGATTGTTGTTGTTGTGTAGAACCACTGAGCATGCATGCACAAAATCGCCTCAAATACCAAACATAAAGGGAGCACCAGGCAAATTGATAAATTGAAAATTAGCCAGAAAGATGCAGAATGAATATATAGATACAGCCATAGACAGAAAGATAAGAAGACAGATATATGGAGCTAACAAATAAAACAAACGGCGAATCACATCACTCCCACAAATGGAAGTAAAACGATTTACGAGATAACACGTATGCATAGGCGAATGCGGTTCGCAATAAACAAATTGCATTCAATTGACAAGACATTTCTATGCAGAATCAATCCGATGAGAACTATCGACTCGGTATTGACTTGCAGAAATAGAAGAAGAGGTTGTGAACCACGTGAGAACGAAAATTAGTTCGTTCAACGACGCGACGCACCGCACCGCACCGCACCGCACCGCATCGCATCGAGGCGCGCCTCGCCATCTCGGGTTGCCACCGCGCTGCTTCTATACGGTCGGCCATTCTGTGCACTTGTTTTAGGCTTGAATTCAATGGGTCNTGTCCGGTATGGGAGGGAGTGAGAACTAGGCAGTGAAGGCGATAGTCCTGATTCAAGATTGCCATTGAGCATCTGGCACAGCCATATCTTTCAGGGTCACTAACCATTGGTTGGTCTCGTCCCAGGGACCCTATCCGGGTAGACGGCTGTTACCAACACGACTGAATTGGCTAGGAAAAGCTTTTATGCTTTGTTGTGACTTCGTGAGCTGACATCACTTGGGTTGTTTCCATCCGGTACATGGCTGGACGTAGAGGGCCCTACGAGGCAAACTGTCCTCTGGCATATTCGGTATATGGCCCAAACAATGTAACCTGTGGGGTGTGACCAGCCAATCTATCAAGGGGACTGATTCCTCCCGAAAACCATCTGACGTATCTGATGTTGTCACACATCCGTGTGAAGCTTCGGAGGCATCGATGGTCACTACATAGAGTCATCGAAGATCTTCCACATGCAGCGGCTGCAACTTCGATCCAGAAAGTAGGACAGATCGGACCGCAGCGTTGCACACTCCAAGCTTGACAGTCAAGCCAATCTCACGTCGAGGCCACGAATTTCGGAAGTTGGTCAATGCTACCATGTCCTACCCAATCCGGAACTTGAGTTCGTCTCTGGCCAGTTCGCCGCGGCGTATACAGCTGTCCAGAGGGACGAACTCATCTAGTGCTTTGATCGGTTCATCTCCAAGGGTGATGTCTGGGTTTGATCCTACCCATCATTGCAGCTACACTTTACGCCTCACAGGGGCTAAGCGCATATCGAATGGTAAAGGAGAATTACTAAGTTCAGCTAAAACAACTTGCATTTCCAAGGGAGTCGATCCAACAGGACCAACGTCGGTGGCGTACACAAACTTCATGAGCCAATTCTCCCAGGTGCTCGAGGCAGGTAAACAGGACGCAAGCGGCACACCGATTATGAAGTTAGAGAGAAACAACGACAGAGTGCACGCTTGCCTAACGCCAATCGATCGGGTGAACACACGAAGGAATGTACCAGGGGCACGTATGCGTCCACGAGAGGAGGCAAATAAAGCCTTCATTGGAGACGAGACATTATAAGGGACACCCTCCATCGCCAGGCTGCCACAGTTCTGATGATCAGCAGAGTCAAAGCAGAACCTAAGTCGAAAAAATGACGACCGTTAGTCACCGGACGGAGTAGCGCACTTCCAAGACCTGTCATAAAAAGAAGATTCGATGGGTGCAACACCGGCAGGGAAAACCCATTTTGGTTCTCGTGAATACTACTGTATCTCTGATGGATGACAGAGAGGTCCACAGGAGCAATGGCCAATAGGCTGATGATGATGGTGTTCGAACGGTATCCTTGTACAATTCTACTGACTTTATGTATTCGTTTCAGATATTTTTGAGTAAAGATGTCAAGTTAGCGAGAAGGGACCCGGGACTTTCTTTGAATAGGATAAGATGCATTCCGTCTGAACCAAGTGTTTTGTTGCGCTGAGGCAATGAATTGGAACACTGGGCTTTCGTCGTCGTTTGCGGTGAATCCTTTCTGCGACATAGAGGTTGCGATGAATTTTTTGCAAACCCTTAGCCAATCACAATCAAGGATGGATGCTCACTAAACAACAGGTCGCGAATTTCTCGACGCTCTATTATAAATACACCATTGATATCTCAAGGTACCACGTTTACAGATTGACGATTAATTCAAGAGGTCCTAGAAAATTTGGTGGTGGTTGACTTGATTTTACCCAGTAACATTTCATAATGTTTCGTTTCGTCTGTGGTCCACGTTACCGAGGAGGCAAACCTGGGCTTACTTATGTAACGGAGCACAAATAAAACTGAAATGACAAGCATGTTTGTTTACTTTAATTAACAACAATGGTGTAGGAGATTTGGGAAAGTTCCGTGGACCTCCGATGTTTGTTTTACCGTGGGGGTTGCAGTTTCCAACTCGCCGGACTAATTCACATGTGTTCGAAAAGACTTCACGGGGCCTCACCTCCTACGTCCCTCAGACAAACGTATTTGATCGACGATCCAGATAAAACCGAATTGGGATAGTGCACGCACGAGATTTATGGAACGCTGCAATTTACGTTGTGCGCCATCCAGGTTAAAGTCTCTATACCCTAGAAAAACATTCTAGGTAGGGATGAAGCATTTCGATTCTCCAGCCCCACGGTTAGAAAACGAGCGTGTTTTTCACACAAAAGTGTAACCATGTACTAAGAATAGCCGAGGAAGGTGCGTATAATTGGTATCGATGGCGCTGGACTAAACACAATAACAACTTGTAGGGCGAGTGGCCTTAGCTGAGTGGGTGGGAGTCAAAGGGCGGTATCTCCTATTGTGGGTTGCCCAATAATAGCACCAGAAAAACAACATCTAATGCGCATCAGTTATTTGAAATTTCCAATGCCACATTTGACGTTTCAGCAACTTAATTATTCAATAAATGGGGCGCAGGCTTATATGAAGAATACTTGTTGAAGATTGATTGTCCCTGACTAAGTCATGCCTTTCAGTGATTGAGACGCGAGGGTGCACTCGTCCACATAACCCGTGAAGCAAATGCACATTAAGGGACAAATCTACTATCCAGTATCTAGCTTACCTGCTGGTATGCGGAACTCCTTAGTGAACCACTCTTCACCAGTTCCATGAGCGTTGTGCGCGACAACCCCGACCGTCCAGGAAGAACACGGATCGACCTGTCGAAAAGTGGTGTTGAAATACTCAGTCGTTCGTTGTTGGATCACAGATGATCCATTGTACAATCTGACGGTGAAGATTGAGGTTGTATGAGAATTCGCAACACTCCAAGAGACGTTCACCTCTGTCCGACCGCGGAGAACAGAAACCACAATGTTGATCGGGCTTCTCGGTTCTAAGTAGGAAAGGAGGTTGATTTGAGTGGAAAGAGTTACTGCGAAGTTTAAAACCGTGGGGTAAAATATGCGATTGTTTGATCAACACCTCTCGGACACACAAGCCAATAGATTGATCCTTAGTAAGCTTATCAAATGAGATATCATAATACCACAAAGAGATGGAAAATCGCACTCTCTTAAGACTGATTCGACGATTCAGGCGATTGTGCCCTAATCTCAACAAGGAGGAATCCTAGATGATACGAACAGCCGTTAAGCGATTAGGACTTGCTATCACGATTTTATTAAATACTCGCAGAATAGTATGCTAACAAGTAGAACAAGCTTGATTGCTTACTTGTGGGTATGATAAACTGCGCGCGCTCACCGCGGGGACCAGTCCCCAAATAATTACGTCCCAAAACGTCAACCAGCAGTGGCACGTTCACCGGCAAATCACCCAGATGAACCTCTCGGTCGTTCGTGTTCACGGTGCGCAGAGTCAACCCATCAGAATTGTACAGCGAAACTTGAAAGCGTTCTGAAGCACATGTGTCTCTGTACTCCCAAGACACGGTCGCGCTATCTTCGTTCGGTCTCAACTGCACACCGATTGAACTAGGCACAACTGGAACTGAACAATGATGATTGTGTCAACCGAGAATTCATGCATTAAAAGCGTCCTCTACTCGGTATGTGGACCGCACAAAGTGTTTTATTGTATGGGAAAGTTGAAAATTAGGATAGCAGATTTGCAATCAATGCCGATGCGCAGACAAAACCAGACCGCGCAAGGAGTTTTCCTAAAGCAGATGTGAGCTGAGTGAAGTGAAGCTGGTTGATACAGAAGCGCTCCCTGAGAATACTGTTCTGGTTGAATAGATACACTGAGCATGCATGCACAAATCGCCTCAAACACCAAAGATAAAGGGAGCACCAGGCAAATTGATAGATTGAAAAATAGCCAGGAAGATGCAGAATGAATATATAGATACAGCCATAGACAGAAAGATAAGAAGACAGATATATGGAGCTAACAAATAAAACAAACGGCGAATCACATCACTCCCACAAATGGAAGTAAAACGATTTACGAGATAACACGTATGCATAGGCGAATGCGGTTCGCAATAAACAAATTGCATTCAATTGACAAGACATTTCTATGCAGAATCAATCCGATGAGAACTATCGACTCGGTATTGACTTGCAGAAATAGAAGAAGAGGTTGTGAACCACGTGAGAACGAAAATTAGTTCGTTCAACGACGCGACGCACCGCACCGCACCGCACCGCACCGCATCGCATCGAGGCGCGCCTCGCCACCTCGGGGTGCCACCGCGCTGCTTCTATACGGTCGGCCATTCTGTGCACTTGTTTTAGGCTTGAATTCAATGGGTCAAGTCTCAGGAGAAGCGTGCCGCCTGAACGTGCGCACACGGGAACCGACGTATGAATGGAAGTTGTTCGGGGAATGTGGTACCCAGCTGAATCTCTCGTTTGTGATGTTTCCAGGCAACTGAATGTGCTGCACCAGGCCACCTCATGTTCCAGTTGGTACGATATTAGAGATATCGCGATACATGTATATTCGTAATGCATCACTCATAAGGTTGCAAATGAGTGTATTTCACTAATTCCGTGCAATTTGGTTTCAAGGTTGACGGAAACTCGGGGACTGTGCCTACCTGATGAGCCCCAAGAATGGCGAAACCGGTCGTGGGCTGTCGAAGAATTTTCAGCAACCTTACGATTTAAACAGGTTCTATTAACTGCCAAAATGTCACACACAATTCGGACTGGACTAATCCAACATGAACCGGTCAACACGACTCATTGATCACATTCGTATACATGCATGTATACATAGAGAAAAATGCGCACACCAATGTGATGGCAGCCCAATTATTTGGTATATTACCTGGCCTTTTCTATGGTACACGGGCGGGAAACATCACATTCCGGCGAGCTAACTCGAATACAATTGCCATTCTGTAAAACGACGATGTTTTACCGGAATCCTTCAGTGGCGCCTTCGTGACCCTAATCGATGGAGCTCTTTGAGTGAAGTTTGTCCGCAGTATTCTACTCTTCTGATTTCGTTCTTCTTCTCCGTTGCGTAAATGCTCACCACCGTTTTTGGTATGGTGGATACGGTGTTTCCCGGTGTCTGTTGTACTCTTTCAAATATTTTCGAATCCAAGTCTCCGGCGTATGCTTTAAACTTTCATGCGACATCAGTTTTCTGGTGTTCGGTTACTTGCCATTTTCATTCAATCTGCTGTCTTCACTTCCACGCGATGTTTCGCTTTCGTGAATCAGATGGAGTGATTATTTCTCACGTGCTCTCCCTCTACTGCCTATCGGATTCAAGGAACTGCTTTCTTGCGGCCAACCACTTTATTTAGCCTCGGAACACAGTTCACTCGGTTGCGGAATGCCCTTGGAGTCCCTAGTCCGCTGGACGCTGCGTGCGTGCGTTCGTGCGTCGCCATATTCCTCCCACCTGAAAATTGATCATGAAGAAGGACGACGAGAATGTCGCAGTATGCGCTAGTCTGTGTCCTGTGTGCGGGTTCTCGCTGGGCCAAAAAGAGGGCCAGTTGATTGCAGCAGACGCACTGCGGTATACCTTGTTAGAACTCATCCGAGATACAATGACTAGCGTCCGGATGGCGTAACAAGTGCATTCAGATTTGGGAAGCTGGGCAAAAGCTCATTGTTTATTTTGGCTAAACAAATGGTGAAACTGGAGAAGCACAGTCACTGCGAGTTTTGGTATTGATAAACATCACCGATGGAGTTACAGCCACAAATGAAACAATTTTGACCATGAACGTGGATGAAGTCACGAAACAGTTTCAGTTCTTCCAGATAGACCACACTACATGACATTAGGCCGTCGCGTACACTAGCAATATAAAATTACGATCGGTCGTCTGCGGATTTCTGGCCGTCAGATATTCCGCCACTAAAATCATTGCGTTCTGTGTTCTTTCCTTCGAAATTTAATGTCTCTTAGATGCATTCGAACTGCTAATAATTCTGGTCTCTTCACATCAACGCAAGGTGCAACATCCAGTGATCACGCAGCCGACGATGATTTCTGGTTCCGTTAGGGACTGCAAAACACTCGGAGATATACACACATATCCGACAGAAATGTGCGGAGATCCGTAGACAGACCGGAGAAGACAGTTTGACTAGTCGCCCATATCGGCAGACCTAAGTCTCTGAACTTTGTTCGTCATAGTTATTCCAACGACTGAACTACAGGATTAGAGTGAGTAGAGTTCAGCTGTTTTAATCACACTTCTCGAAAGGATTTAAACGGATTATTCGAGCTACTCTGGCGAAGGTGATGTCCAGTTACTGGAGTCGTATGTTTACCCGCCGCGCATTGTACCTCACGACCCAGTGTCTGGCAAACCGGTCCATCTTGTGTAATAGGCTAGTTGCTTATCATTTTTGCGGGTATGCTCACATGTCCACTCGAAGTTTCCGGAGGAAGCCAGCGGCAGAACTGTCTTTGGCTGTCGAGAAAGAGCAGTAAATGACGTTCGCTGAGTGCTTCATCTCCAACTACCTCAGAGAACATTAAACTAATTAGCCAGTTGGTTTGGTCATCCGAGCCATGAAAAGGGTGCGTAGCATACAAAGTAACCAGCACGAAGTCAGCGTCTCAATACTCACGTGGCTACCATCAGTGTCAGCCTCATGACCCCACAAATGACCGAATTATTGAATCGGACATGTCCGTCGAGTTTAAACAACTGTAGGCAGTTTCTCGTAGAATGATACGCGAACAGAATGACACGAGTATGGTTGTCCGCGTGAACGCGTTGCACATTCGATCCACAAACTTCCGATCAACAGGCAATTTCGATGACTGAGAATGACGGGGACACGTCTGTCATGCAAAATAAATGAGGTTCCACGAGCGACTGAAACACTGATAAACGGTGTATGCAACTCGTTCCTTTTTCTGAATTGGTCCGAGCTGATTTCGACCCGTAATAAATAGGGATGACGCTCTATTGACCTGGCCCTGGTTCACGCACGCTACCGAAGTTTTCTGAAACAACCATCGTACGTTGTGTGTGCTCGTTGTGTGCTGATGGTTCAACCCTGATTCTAACATCTCTGAGTGGTATCAATTCGGAAGATAAGACTTGTCCAAATTTGTTGTGGTGCCTCTTTGCATTCAGTGTGCGTTCATCATTCACTGTGATAAAATTGACAAAATTGGTAAGTTGATAAAATACATGCCAATCGGTTGTATGATATTTGTCCCACCTACTCCCCACAAACATTGGATTCATGACGAATATCTACAATACTTACATGGCCTCGTAACTGCCGGAAAATTGTATTGGCCAATAGATATGTTCAGCATGGTTTCTCGCTGCCCATAATAGGCTTTTAGGCCGACTCCAATCGTTTCGGGGTTCTCTGTACAACATGGTGTCCAGAATGAACTTTCGTGCCGGAGAAGACTGAATAAGATTGCACTAACCGGTGACTTCCGATATTGTCCGTGATTTTGCCATCATGGAGTTATGCTGATCTTAATATTTCCAACTTACTCTCACCATCAGCTTTTCTCAAATACCAGCATCAAATTTGCAAATATATTTTCCTAAGTTATCAGTGGTTGCACCTGAGCTGCGTAATTTTCAGCGGTGTTTTACAAATGGATTTTATGCACAGCTCTGTTCATGCACTGTTCAAATTTGGAAGCTTACCAGGGGATCCAGCCAGCACAAGACAACGCAACCAACATATATGCATGGAAGGATAATTGCCACAATATCAGACACTAGTATTTCATGCTCAAGTCAATACAATGACTTTTGCGCCTCTCCTATGGGACATATCGGAGATCAAGATATCTCTCAAGTGAAGGGTTACTTAGTGCTCTTCCAAGATTTGTTCGAACCAAACCACGCGTGACTTGCAGTTTATGTTCACTAGTACAGTTGCGGTCATTTCAAAAGTAATTTAACTCGTTTGTGATTCACAAAAACTGGAAATGTTTACCACCATCTTTTCAGACCAGAATAGTTTCGGTGGCCCTGGAATACTCATGATCGAGAAACACGATCCACAATACACCGAGTAAAATATTAGCTTTCGAGTTTTTCTCAGACTGGAATATGATAAATGCAGACGGAATACTGGAATGGTAAGTCTTGAGGCCGAGCAAACCGTTGATATTTCAAGTCCTCGTACTTGGCTCTATAACTCCAAAACTACTGAGATCCATGGACAGCACGACATACTCAGCTCAGTATACCGGATTGGCTTTACTGTCTCCGTAATATAATGACCATTAATTGATCAACGAATATAAAATATCGCAATCCGGGTTGGAAACGATAAGCTTAGAAAAGGCACATAGGCTTATACGGAAAATCGAGCATTTCGTTGACCGCAAGAACACATCTCAGATTTAACTAATATGCATTTTTAGGTACGCTTCAATTCACCGTCCGATCGACACGATCCTAATAGAAACTGGTTCCGCGCTTCAGACTATTTATCCTAAGTCGAATCGGCTGAGTCCTTGTCCAAAACAAAAAGCGTATCCGACCTAATAATGGGTACTGCTGCCTGTGAGCCAAATGTGGCCACATCAATTCAGGCTAGCGAGGCATCCAATCCCTCAAATATCAGGACTCACACATTCAAATCTGTTTCGTCGTGATCACATTCCAGCCAGCCCAACTAGCCCGCGAGGCAAGCACAATTTGCATGCAGTTCGCACCTTCGAAACTAAGCGGATCCTGCTGCGTCAGAGTTTAGGCGTGGCTGAGAAAATTTGGTCTAGTGCACAAAAGTAGCATTTGTTCATGATCGCTGATCCTTTAGCTACTGACTATCTGAATTCGATGTGGCCGTAGAAACGTCTCACATGAGCGTTAAAGTTGTCATAAATCTTTGGTCATGGTGCTCGTTTGCCGCCAATGTACTCGAAATTCGTTACAGTCACATATGTAAGAATGTACCAGTATGATAGAAAATCAAACACCTTAATGTCACGGAGTAAAACGCATTAGGACTGTTTTGAATTTGTTGAAACTAAGTTTCACTCGTACACCCAGTTAGGCTTCGTTTCTTGTTCCATACCACGGGTATTTGTGGTTGGATTTCTTGACATCGGCAATTGATATTTGTTGCGATTGCACATTTCTTATGGGTGTCGTAACCAGCAGCAGACCAATTTGTAATAAATCCACCATTCATAGCCATCCTGACCTCTGCCCAAATAGAATGAGCAATTGCTCCCTCGTGCTCTCGTTCTCTCGCAATCGCACTCGCTCTCGCTCATGCTCTGTGTGTCTGCACGTTCCGCCGTGAAACTCTTACTGCGCGGCACATTCATTGTCAATTGTACGGAACATTCATTAGGATGGACACCCTGTACCTCATAATGCCAGTATCATCTGCTTGTATCATTGTACACAATCTATGCAATGTTCCGTCATTCAGCTCGCTCGCTGCCCTCCCAATTTACAGCTCAGTGCACACAGCATAGCATAGGTCTGCCAAGCTGGTTGAAACACGCGCAAAACAAATGGGCCCGGAACTGTCAGCATTGTTTCACTGACTATTTGGGATGCAACAACAAACCCACAATTGGATATTGTCCGAGTAATTGCGCAGCACTCAGAAAGTAAGACAACACCGAGTCCACAGCCACTGTGAAGTTGGCAGTCGAGGAGCCAGGTGAACAGATTACACACACCACACGACCAATCCGAAACGGATAAATCTTCATCGAATCTATCTTGGTCTGTCTGGTACCATCTGGATCCGAATCTAGCTGGCAACGATAGTTCACACAGCATTTCCTATGCAACTCTCTTCTAGAACCACTTCACTGGTCACACCACTTTCGCACATATCCCCTCCATATGATAAACCACATGTCACTCAACATCATCACGGCCATCTTTGATCGAGGAGTGTTCTACACGTTACTCCAACACGTCACACCAGACAAACAGTTACGTGGGTGGATGAGGGGACGGGGGAAACGTTCACCAATCCATTCCACTCTTCCTATAACGTCACTGTGTTTTTGGTTAGAGTTTGGGGAAACCGAGGATGCCGTGCTGAATATTTTAACTGATCCAACAAGTCATTCGGGTAGCGCATCAGTTCACTTCCACTCCCGAAACCTAAATGAGTTCTGATGTAATGCCTCTGCCTAACCGACTTCGGTTCCCAATAGATATGTAGAAGTCATTCCAATGAGTAACGTTTAGACTTCTGGCTTTGATAAATAGTGAATGAGCTTGTAATTCATGTCCTATCAATTGTGAGTTCTTGCGATTTTGCGCCACCACCGCAGCGCCATGGCGAAGCACGCACACAGTCGCCTCTCTGCATGACTTTCTTGCGTGCAATTCGGTGGGCGAACTGTTATGATGGGCGTGCCTGCGACAACACCCTAACTCATAATGGGGAGAAACGGTTTAATACATAACCTGCACGAGTAGCGTGTATGTGATTCTGATTGTGCGTTTGAGGGTGAGCATATGTGTGTGTGGTGTCGTGGTGTGTTGCGTGTTTTGTGGTAACAGTCATACCAAACGAACATCACTGCATCCGTGAAGAGGTTGAAAAAGCCAAAATGTACCTGCTTCTATCACGAATGGCGGGCTTTTCGTTTCCCGACTTGTTCCGAACTGATTGCGTCCGACCACACCGAACGAGAATTCCGTGCACATGGGCAGACCCGTGATGAACGCGCTTCTACCACTCACTCTCACTGGTTCGGGAACAGACCCTTCTGTTGCGTAGACACTGACAACGTATTCGGTGGGTGAACAAATCCCTTCGTAAAACCACCAAACGGTCGCATTTGGCACGTTCTGCTGTGTTGTTGCTCCAAGATATTTCGGTGCACTGGGAGCTGGAACAAGTTCAAGAGTAGATGGATGCGACAACCGTAAACCGATAGAACTAAGTCAGTTCAAGTGCAATATCAAAACGTTCTGTCAACTGCCAAAATTCCTCACACAATTCGAACTGGAAGAATCGGTCATGAACTAGTCAACTTGACTCATTCCTCAACAACTCATACTTCAGTAACATCTCAGCTAAATTACAACCATGAACTTTATAACTAAAATTACCATCTTCCACATTGGTCTTAACGTTGTGAATTCGAGCGGTTAGTCTTGTTCACCGCATACAAAAGGGGGGGGGACAAGCGAAATCATGTGACTCATCGTTCTTGCGTGTTTTTTTCTAAATTCTCATTCTGTCCCACTTTACATTCACTCTTCTGGAGATCCCAGCCTTATCGACGCCGCAATTGACACCTGCGTAAGAACCCTCAGGCACACTGGCGAACAAGCTGCTCATGCGGCTGCTTTGGATGCTCTACTGATTGACGACTGCTGTATCTCAGAAACCCAAGTCTAGGGCCCAAGTAAGGTTGGTTAGCTTACGGCACCCTTTCTATCCAGATTTTACAGGCTGCGAGCTTTGAATGAACCTCAGGCTACTGCAGACGGTTGCACCGGTGTTTGCGAGCTACGCCTTAACTGCGCGACCGAATACCTGTAAATAGCCGAACCTCCGCTGTCAGACTTTTACTCCGATATAAAAACCCGTGCTGTTCTAAACACTGGACGCTTTTTAATTCTTGTTCATTTAGTCTTCAAACAACTGCAAGTCGAATTTACTGTAAGATATCGAAAAATTGGTCCATTACGAAGAACTCAAATATATTCGTAACAGCGGGATATTCCAATGAACGGTTATAGCGCCCCAATGGCATGTTTAGTAAGAATGCAAAATGCACTGAAGCCCGCGAACGCATTTTGTAACTTTCCACTGATCACCAGCAAAGTACCCCTTCGTGTCACCTGGCCTCCCTAAACGGTTCAGCAGCCTTGCAGGCAGCTTAACCGCATTCCATTAGCTGTCAGTGGCGTGGCTCAGTCCTTGGTTGTCTATCGCTTTGGATTACACTGGTTGATTTATATCACTCCCTATTTCGTTGAAGGTTCTAATGACTGTCCCTGTAGACCCATGAAACGGGCATACCAACCGTGAGTGGAGTGCACATTGCTAGTTTGGTGCTTGAAATAGTTGTGTTCACAGATCTGATGATCGGTCCGTCTCGACACATCGCACACCCAAGAAGGGAGTTTGTCACGATTACTGCAAAAACGGATTTCATGCAGAGTTCAGCCTATGCTCGGTTAAACACCGGGAGCTTAGAAGCAACTGCAGTCGACACGACACAACACACACAAAAAACGAAACCAACGAACTCGCACGCACGCACGCATGCACGCACGCAAGGATTGCCGCCCAAATACTACACACCAGGAGTTCTAGATATATAGTCCAATAATTTCTACGACGCATAGGGCAAAACAAAGCCTTTGTAGGTTTTAAGTTTACATTTTCGTGGGAGTGCTTGCAGTTGGGAACAGTTGGGATATGCATACTCACGTGGAGGATCGAACGTCTTGAATGCAGCCGACGGTAAGCTCACTCCTTCAACTCCAAGTGTACTGACGTGAAACCAGAACGGGGAGCACACGTCGAGGTTACCGAGAAACGCTGATTTTTCCGCAACGTATGCCTCATACACCAGGCGATTTTCTTCATCATAGACATACACACTATAACGTGGTCCTTGACGGTTCAGGCATTCACTGGTATCATCCCAAGTCGCTAACAATTCATGTTTTTCGTTTCGTTCGAGCCGGATATTAGTGGGTGTTTGTGGTGCTGAATATGACGTTGAGGAAGAAGGGCCAAAGCGGTAGGTTATGAATTTAATCAATTCAAGTCCCAAATGGAAGAGTTACGAACAGTCAGGAATATCGATTGGAGTACGTTCAAAACGTCCGATTCTTGAATTAAATAAATAAATAAATACAA
>SJOL01011796.1:4202-20077 GCA_004794785.1 Opisthorchis felineus | reverse complement strand
TGATGATGATAATGGTGGTGACGATGATGATGATGACGATGATGATGATGACGATGATGATGATGATAATAATGATGATGAGGATGATGATGACGATGATGATGATGATGGAGTTGATGATGGTAACGGTGGTGATGATGATGATGATGATGCTGACGAGGATGATGACGATGATGATTAGGATGATGATTAGGATGATGATGACGATGATGATGATGATGACGATGGCGATGATAACGATGATCATGACGATGATCATGATGATGCTGACGATGATCATGATGATGAGGATGATAATGATGATGATGATGATGATGATGATGGTGATGATGATAATAATGATAACGGTGCTAATAATAATATTGTTGTTAATAGTAATGATAACAATCTTATCACTTCCACCAAACTATCATCAAAAAGAAGTCATCCCTCCGGAAATAAAAATAAAACATTTTCCCACGTGTTTTCCCTTGTTCGATTTGGTTAATCAACTGCACATGTTCCGTTTCCTCAACAACAGTGTATGATCGTACACTTGAAAACCCATAGACTGTTGCATACTGAGTGACAATTACGCATGAGTCCGGAAGTAGATCATTTACTTCTATACTTAACGGACATATGAACGGGCACATGAACAGAAAACCGTTTGATAAATTAGGCCAGATGCTTCGTCTCCATTATTCGCGTTGCTGTAAACGTTTCTTGGGCGTATTGTTGCCTTCACTGAAGCAAATAACATTATACTCTGAATCGCAGAGGAACAATATACAAACCGAAATCGAGCCATGCTGTGGCGAGGATCCAGGTGTTGGCATCAAAAGTTGGCGCAGGTTAAAAACCAAGTACAAGTTGTTGGTGAAGAAGCGATTTCGAACCATCAGCAGAGAGTTAAACATTCAAATAAAGCTCATCAATGATGAAAATCCGAAAGCTCGGTGTATATATTTCACCTCTGCATATAAGCACACTAGATCAGTGCTGAACGTAAGTTAGAGGGTTTTGTTGGTTAGTGTGGTTGTCTAAATCTTACGCTTGATGGGTGGGGGGAAGTTCAAATTATTTCTGGTCAGCCTTGGTTCCTTGATCTTCCGGTTCAAGGTTCTTCAACTGACGGTTCACCCTTGGTGTCAATGGCAGATTTCGTTGGTCTGTGTGGGCTTGTACACTGTTGCGACAATTTAGTTGGGGGCTACCTGGGTGAGATTAAGTACGCTACTCTCTTTAATGAGGCCTCTTTCTGGTAACCTCACACCACCATCTGTCAGGTCGACTGATCTAAAACTCTTCTCCACATGCTCGCCAGTCCTACACATTCTTACATGCCTTTCGGTTTCACAGTGCGACTACTGTATGTTTGGTCCCCCTTTACCTGTCTAAAAATTCATGCAGAGAAACTTCGAGTTTTTCTATCAGTTTACACAATCAGCTGGGCAGCAGCATATGCCTTGATGAATGACCGTTTTATTGTGACGAATAAAGTCGGTGTAGATATTATCAGAATACAGGCAGCATTCGTTCATTGCAAAAGAAACGAATTTCGGTGGATCTAGATAGATGGGTAACTGTGAAGGTAGTCTTATTTCATGGTTCGCAAACTTATTCTACCCGACCAGAGGTTCTACAAATTCTGCAAACACTTGTTCAAAGATGTCCTCGCAGCAGGTGCCAGCCGACTGCAGCCTGTACGCAAAAAAGTTCGCGAACAACGTCAATTTAGAGCAAGCTCTATACATTCGCAAGATGGGCTTTCAGCAACTCAGAGCGAGTCATTCCTAATGAAATTATGACTTGCTCTTAAATGTCTCTTGAAGAGAAAGGAATTCAGAGCAGACTTCTATTTGAAACAGTAGTTTTGCACGGAATGTTGAGTGAGTAGGTTGAGTTACTGCATCCATTAGTACATGATAACGAATCAGAATCGTTGGCGAGATGGCTCAAGTGGTTAGAGCGCGAATTTACTGACCGGAAGGTCCGAACCCGACATCAGCATCTCGACTTCCCCTCTCAAGGCTTGGGCAACCTGGCAGTATCTCAGCCCTCGTGCTTCCTTCGGGTGGCATGGCAGCTAGGAACCGGAAGGGTGCTACAGCTGAACGATTAATCAGAATCGTTCGATCAGCAGTTTATACTTATCTGGTTAAGATGAAAGAACTTTCGTCTGAGTAGTCATCAGTCATCCAAAAAAGTAAAACCACGTGAAATGAATCTGTGCCGCATCATAAACTAGCCACAAAGCTAGTGGCTTAAGAGTAATTTCAAACCACAGTTACCTCGAGAGAATAAATGAACTTTTAGGTTTTGACGTTCGACACTACTCATAAGGTTGCTGAAACCTTTCGATAACCAATGGCCAGTTTCGCTTTTCTTGGGGTTCATCAGGTAGCTGCAGCTCCCGAGTTACCGTCAACCTTACGTTGCTTCTCGGTGGTGACTGCTATTCCGGAAGGGTTTCTAATATTCCTCAGCGATGTAGGAAAACTGTTGCGATCTCTGCAGCGAAGAAATCTCGTTTCGGAGCGGTTTTACTTACTGGACCGTAGGCGATAGGTCGATGGTTTGTTTCTTTCAAGAGATTATTGTCATTCAAACTGATGATGAGTCCCACCAAATTCGACAACCCCCTACACTTCCTCCGAATTTTTTTCACATAGAGCATCGGTAAAAAATGTATCTTCAAAATCTCTACGTTATAAGCAACCTTCCGGGAACAAAAAACACGCAACTCTACACAAGTCGCTTCAGTGGACGGACAACGCCGAGTCATGTGACCTGAACCGAGTGGTTGAAGGACATTTTCTTCCAAAAGGCACGCTACCGAATTTTTCATCATCCAGAAGTGCCTCGGTGCCCGTATGTCCAGCTCCCATCAGGAGAATAGCAGCTTTTTCCCGGGTCTTCGGATTCAATGTTGCACATTGCTGTTGTCTCCCGCAGTAACGAAACAACCAGTCAACACTCCCGAGTTACAAACATTTTGGACAGTGTGTCAGAAACAGCCTATAGGTTGTCCAGATTAAGCTATCTTTTCACTGCCAAAGAAACTCCGAAAATTTACATGACATAGTGTCCGATTAATGGACCCAAAAAACGCCAGACTCACTCAAGCTTGATAAGGGGAGATCACGCGTAACTGGCAGTCACAGCCAGTTGGAACAGTTTTTGAATTCATCAAATCATTTCAGAAAACCTATCCTACTCACTAGCGAGCAAACATTTAGTGGACTTTTTCAGTATGAATTAGAAAACGATGAAGGTATGAGCGGACGAACTCCCGGAAAATGATAATACTTACTTCTGATCTTCTACTATCCATACTGAAAGGAAAATAGGTATGTATTGTGAGTTTTTGACGCATCGGAAACATCGACCACAAGACAGATATCGATTTGCTTGTACCCACTACCACAAAAAATGTTTCATGGTACTTTAAACAAGTCAGATTACCTGAGTAATCACCCGGAAAAATAGAGTGCGCAAAGCGACCACGGTTTGGAAGCACTTCACACTGACGCATCAGTGTCAGCTTAAGCACCGTTTGAAGATCGATGACACCCACGTTTACTTGCAGGTCCCAAAAGTTTGCTGTTGCAATCAGAGGGGTATTCAGGAAGTTTGTAAACTACTCACTACACACCACTTGAACACTGTTTGTTGCCCGAGAGCGATTTGAGAGCATGGAAAGCACACCGATGATGATCATCAGAAAAGGATAAAGCAGTACTTCAGTGCGTCTTGTTTCGTATCAGAGACCCAACTAAAGGGGTGGTACTAAAATACATTTCCTCGCTGCGGTTCGACAATAATCTAACATCAAGTTAACTCCGAGTAAGTGTTATTGTGTCTTGTCCATTTTCCAGTCTCTTGCAATTGTGGCTGTCATCAGATTTCGTCAAGTAACATTCTCCTTTTCGAAAAAAACGGCGAATTTTACTCCGCCAATTATTGTTTTGCTTAACCAGCTCAGTGCTGTTCAGCAGACCGTTAGGGAATCTTGACTGCAGCAACCACCTCTTGGACGCCAACAGTAAAAGGGTGTCGGCCGTCACCTTGGTGTTTTCCAGCTGTCGCTTGACATCTCCTCGCTGTCACTATTGAATGACTGGTTGTCAACTGTATCTCCACAATCAAAGTTCAAAACCTCTCATACACTGTAGAATTGCCAAATGTTCAGTGTGTCATTCTAGGTGGTCTCCCGAAGAGGGAAAAGCCACGAAGTGAAAGCTGTTCCAGCCCCATTTGATGGACTGCCTTTCTCCCGAAGTAATTGATACTATATAGTGGCTAGTGAGAAAGGTTCCCTATTCAGAACCATACCCGCCCCTTTGGGGGGGGCTTTCCTTGATAAAGAGTACTGTGGCAGGAAGCTGATCACTCCAAACTGTGGCATACCTGGATAAATCAATTATAACTACACAAGTTCGTCATTCTTTGTTGTTCGTCGTTTACCATGGTGGGTGAACAAACTTCGTTGAATGGAGCTTTTCATGTTTATTCTTTAGTACTCTTCTCTTGCTTGAGTAACAAGTTGCTCATAGGTCGGATATTTCACTGACATGAATACAATTCATATCAGTAAAAAAATCTACTCCCTTCTCTATGATGGCTCTTCATCAAATTCGCGGCTATGCCACTATTCACGAGAGCACTTTTACTTCCGCATGTATCATCGGAAGAATGGCCAGCGTTCGTACACATTTCACTCCCGGCTTTGGTCTTCCCCTGATGCCTGCTGGTACACATGGTCAGGTGAGGCGATTTGCTATTTAAAGGTTCGATCTTTAGGTGAAAAGACAGTCCTCAGTCAGGGAAAGTTCTACCGTTAACTTGTTGGTGGTGGCTGTCGGAAAACTTTCTCCTGACCTATCCAAGAAAGTAGCCTGTGTTTGGAGGGACTGATCTTGGACAATTACCAAACTATCCCATAAAATCAGCGTTCAACTTTTCAAATGACGCTGAACATCCGAAACCCGAGGCGAATGAAGCAGCTATGCACTGCGCTCTGATATCCCACAGGGAATTGCGTTTTGGTGTAAGAGAAAGATGGATGATTGAAGGTAATCCCACCAAATGCGGTCAAATTCGATCATGGCTGAGGCTTATCTCAAACAATAGCCGAAGAAACGTAGGGAATTCGTGTCCCAAACTGTTTCAATTATTTAGTTTCATTTGAGCAAAACTGTGGCATAAAACACAACTATATCTCCCATCAGCTATTCGAGATCGTGGTAATTTTGCTACGGGAAAAGCAATCAGATAATACGTAAAACTTTGGCATAGTTTGGTTCGGTAGGTGTTTGTACGTGAAAATTCTGCTGGTGTTCCAATTCGGACAAACTTTACGGCACGCTGAGCTTGCTGCGCTGTCGTGGGTCAAGGCGTTGTCAACTCAGAGAAGGGTTGTTTTGCAGGCATATTCTCACTGCCCAGCTACGATAAATGCAGCACTCACTAAAGTAGCAATGTGTAGTCTGAGAGACACTTGTGAAATACAACTAGCCAAAACAGAAGGCTACCTACCTACACACAACTCATTCTTTCATCCTAAGAATCATCTTGAAAGTTCTAGCTACAGCTGGACTAACCCGTGTCAAAGGACAGTTGTAAAAATGCTGTTGAACTAATCCAATAGCGGTGTCTACTTCCTGGTACAGTACCGTTTAAGCCGTGAAAAAGGCCTATGGGCTCAGTCGTACGTGGATAACATCACAGTGACCCTAGAGAAAAGACAGCATATTAGTGTTTTCCGTCCATCAGTCGAGGAATAGGGAGAACTTTGAAGAAAGGTGATTTTTGGCTCCTTTCGTGGATGGCAACCAGTTATGAAAAGTTTACATCTGATTTAAAATTCGGCTATGAGGCCTTAGGTGTAGAGGAGTATTAAGAGACCAGAGTAGTTTGAAAAACCCCTCAAAACAAGCCACTCTTTGGAGAAGCCAACGGCCTTTTTCTTGTTGTGAAGTCGTCCTCTCAAAACGATAGACGGACCGGATATGATAGCTAGTTTGCATTCACAGCGTACACCGGACAGTTGTTAACGGATATAACAGCATCAGTTCAGGACAGCAGTACTCCTTTTGGTGAATCTGTTGAATCACCAAGCTTTGTAGCATTAGTCTGTTTTAATCGACTTCCTTTTGCAGTAGTGGAAGCTCCGACCGTGTGGGAATAATTCACTCGAATAAGACTGTCAACCCGACTTGCAGCTTGAAACAACTTTCAATAATATTAACTTGTATCTGGATTAAGATGACAAATTTTGGGTTCTAGGAAAATCTCCCAGGTTTTACTTCGAGAAGATCTGCCTCAACTGGTAACTGAGGAAGAGATATGTTTTCCCAGAGTTTCAATAATTCATGAATACCCTAGTGACAGACGTCAGCATAGTCTCGGATGGGCGCGGAGTGACTGTGTGGAATGAGAAGAAGCCGAAGTATGGTGCTGATGAATATCCCCTCGCCATAATCTCAGCCCTACGTGCAATTGGTTGTGATGTCAACTTTTTGGTCCACCAACCGATGATCATCTCTTACCGAGGGATCTGCTTTCCTCAATCCGCCAAGGCTGTGATTGGACTGGGACTTCCTGAGGTCACAGTTAATGACTTGTGTTTGCTTGCCAGTGTGGGCTCCCTGCGTACTTACGACACTTTTATGCGTGGTACATGGCGCTGAGTGTACATCCTTGCCACTGAATCTCACACCAGACCCAGTGTGACGGACACTTTGTGCCTGATGTGCGAGTCTTGACTGTGCTAGCGCTTACCGCGCCTTGAAGAGCATTCAGCATTGTTTGTCCTTTCTTCGGCTGTTGGTCTTTACACGCGTGTTTCCATACCAAAATTCCTACATACGTTCCTACATACATGCTAGCAAGTCGGTTTTGTCATTCCATGATCCTATGTGTGACCACGAGGAAAGGTGTTCAGTCTGAATGGTTATCTGGCCCCTTATTTGAGGAATTCACTCCAGAGGGAGAGCTAACTGTTGAAAAATGATCCAGGAGACTACTTGAAAGTAGTATTTTACAAAAGCGGTCGCTCCACGGAGGTAAGTCCATTATCTTCGATAATTTTCGACGATGAAGGTCATCCTGAACAGAGAAAATACTTGAATAAACATTATAAAACGTCAACGATTTTGATGATACGCCTGTTCCAGCATCGTCTGACCCCTAGCGATTTGCAGTGAGATTGATTTTCAAGTGGCTTCATAATCCAATGTAGACGCACGAGCCCGAAAACTGTAAATTACTGCCGCTTGAAGTCGATTTTCAAACTCAACTTTATGACCCTACTTAGGGCGAAAAATTCGAATTACCTCGTTGTACAACCAAGTATAATACAAGCCAGTAATGCTGAAAGATCCCCCGGGAAAATTCATTCAAATGTAACTTCCCAAATGAATGATGCGTTTAGCGAAGTAGACTCATTTGCATACCTGCAACCCGGCTTAAACTCTCGTTTATGATGTTTTTAAGCAACTGATTGTGCTGCATCAGGCCTCATGTTTCAGTTGGCACGATATTCGAGATATCGCTTGTAAACTATCGGGGGATTTGCATGCATGAGTAAAGTGACCAGGATTGACACAGCATGCATCATATGGACAGAATAACGCGGTACATAGTTGTGCAACTCAGTCAAAACTCGTCCCTACTGACTTGGCCGACATCGGCTTGCACTCACCCTTATACACACACATACACACACAATGGTCCCGTCAGAGGAAGTACGCGAAATTCGCGGGGTTTCATGCTGTTTCTCACCACCCTATATCTCCGTTCCCTGGATTGGTCAACTGCGAGCTACTCCATGTAGGCAGAAACTGAAAAGAGCTAAGCTTTCGGTTTCACTCCAGATCCGACCTTTGAACAGTGCATCACTCAGAGTATCCAGAAAATCTAACCCAGACTGTCTCGATTTGAAGCAATGGCGGGTTTGTTTTGATCTCCACGTTTTGTGAATGTTTTTCTCAATTTTTGACCATGTCCCATTGGAAGAGTGTCTATAATTTATGTTTTGGAGCAGAAACACGCGTAGCCACACGGAAACAAACATTAGTCCGTCTCTGCTCTGCAGTCACATGAGCTCGTGGGTGGGGACTATATCTGCAACAGTAGCCTATGAAACCATTTTCAAATCAGAAATCCACATGTCGCTAAATTATATTGATCCCGTTTTTCATAGGGATCAAATTTCCAATGGGGTTTTGATCATATTTGCTCTTTAAAAGGCGAGCAGGTCTAATATATGAACACACTTTTGCGTTTTAGTCGCGGCCGGACAACCACACGAAGAGTTGTCATGATCTTTTACTCAATTCTGACGTAATGCTAGTCAAATGAGTCTGTTAGAAAGAAGGTTTTATTTGGTGTAGTTCTGTTTATCTTCCGGGCTTTTCAGCATGAGTTAACTTCACTTGATTGAAATCTCCATCAGCAAGAACGTCCATACGTCCAGATAGCACTTTTAAGCGTTCAGTGTATCACAAGACCGCATGGACTGGACCATATTTGATATTTTCCAGTTTAACTCCTTTTAACTTAGAAAATGAGCCCAGCGCCCGTTTTATTAGACCGCACCAGACGTATTTGTACCTCTTCAGGAAGAAGAGTTCTTACGAAGGACGCTGAATTCTAGCGGCTACCCAGAGAAGTTTATCAACGTCAAACGAAAAATTTCCCAGCTTATCTGGTGGTTACTATGTGAATATGAAACTATTGAATCTGTTGTTTTGACTACCAGTGTAAAGGTGTATACTACTGATGAAACCTGCGAGTAGTGACTGGTCAGTTGTCAAAGCGCCGTCCCCGCATCTAATGGAAGGTAGGTAGGGGAATTATGGAACCGCTTGGTAGCGCGTATTCGTTATGGTGTACTTTGCAACGAACGTCCAGGAAAGTTGAAGAAGACGTTTGAGAATGTTCACTTTTCAGATACTCTGTGCAAATGAGATGTTCACTTTCGCGCTTAGTAGCTCCGCACTGAAGGGTGTTCTTCCTTTCATCATGGGGTTTGTAAACCATAGAAAACACTCGCTGCAAAGAGATCCCGGTCGGAGTTTCACTATTAGCGGGCAGGTGATATGCTTCGCGCAGTCTTATCTGATCACTTTGCTTTGCCTGGCTTCTTCAATAAAATCCTTCGTTGACCTCAAGTCCTTTCGGAGAAAAGAAGCAAACCAATACGTTGCAACGTCGAATGCAGCCGGCTGAAGTAAAAAACATGAAGGTCACTGTGCTCCACCCCACTGTAAACAAAATGATCAGACTGCTGCTGAAGTGACCCAGTGAGGACTGAGTGCACTGGCTGTAATTTTTTCACTGGTTGAACTGAACGAATGCTTGTGAAAGACCTGGCGGTATGAGACTTTGGAGGAGGAAAATTCAAGAAGTTTGATAAAGACACCCAGGTTTCATCTATTTGAATCAGTGGCGGAATTAGTTAGGATATCCAGATATCCATATCATGCTTTAAACATTGTCCACATGATGAACGAACATAACTTTACAGCTCGGCAAATTAACCGGATATATTCCGCTTTGTACGCTTGTGTGCCTTGGCATGGTGTATCTTCAAGGGGACAAGTTCAACTGTGCAGCGCGACGGAAAATCGCACGATGGTATGGTTTTGAAAAGATTTGTAGAATTCACACCACCCTATTGTGAGCAGTCTTCCTTTTCCTGTCCTGAAGCAGTTATTCTGGAAAGCCACACCAAAGGAGCAAAGTACTGGACTAGAGTTTCACTCTGATTAGAACCCACCAGCAGTGTATATCCACGACCTTGTCAGGGTTCGAATTCCAAAAAGCAAAGTTACTGGAATGTCATTGTTTGAGGCATCTGACAAAACTAAGCACATCGCTCCAGTGTAAACATGTTTGCCTGTTCAGAAGTGGTAAATCAGTGGCATCCAGCCTACCCTTACCGACTAGTGGTATGACGATCTCATCGCCTGTCATATGTTCGAAGTTGAAGCCCGGTGCAGTCAAGAATTGGCAGCCCGTATGAGTTCTAATAGGAGCGACGATCGAGTCCACTGCCTTCTCCTTTAGTGTGCACTCATCAGTGTGCACTCATCATCAGAGCAGAAAGAAGACTGTTCGGAAGAGAGTGGTGTGAGAGTGAAAACTCCCGGTTATATGTTAGAATCCACGTGGCAACGTGCAGTTGTAGCGGTCACTCATTAGATCACGCGTCACAAACACTCAAATCACGTAACAATTCCTGTCCCACTGGCAACCTTAGCCGACAACAAGTACGCTACAATTTCCCATCCATTTTTGTTTACGCGGTTACCACCTGCGTCACGCGCCAGGCTTACGAACTTCAGTCACATCAGGTCAAGTTGTATTCATGTTCGTGCAATTATCAAACACTAATGGACACCCCTCTCTTCACACTGCACACAATAAATAGGCATGCAAATCGGCTCAAAAACACACACTTGCGCGCACATGGCAGGAAGTCAACCGAGCTCCACAAGTCTCCACGGACAGCTACGGAGCACGTGTAGAAGCTGTACTGCAGAGAAGATACGTCGCGGAATCTCTTCAATGACGGGTACATCCACGTTTAACAACGTCGCCTTCTTTGATCAGTTTGTCATTCCCAAATACGACAACACCGACATTATCCGCTTCCAAGTTGAGCGCCATACCCTTGAGGCCGGAAGAAAATTCTACCATCTCTTCCGTTTGGATAT
This sequence comes from Opisthorchis felineus, assembly GCA_004794785.1. NCBI lineage: Eukaryota > Metazoa > Platyhelminthes > Trematoda > Opisthorchiida > Opisthorchiidae > Opisthorchis > Opisthorchis felineus. The sequence continues at coordinate 9,371 of SJOL01011796.1, read as the reverse complement.
TCTTCAGACCATAAACACGAGCAATACCATCACCAGATCACTAACAGTCTGTTTTCATAGGCATACCAAGGGTGAACCGCCTATGTGCACTTTTGGAGAACGGTCATGATAAATTTATCAAAAACGTATCACAGACTCATGCATCTTACGAAGTTCGATATTTTTTCGGGTGATTCTTGTTTCAGTAACGGGCAGAGACCTAGCCAGGGTTTTGCCCTGCCTCGTAAGTAATGATGCCCAGCTGCCACTTGCAAAGAATGATTGACGTAAGTGGGTTTTCGCCTACGGGTCATCTCTCCTGGAACAGGTGGTAAAACCAACTTGGGATCGTCGCCCTTGCTACCGACAGCTAGTTATTCAACCGTTATCCGATGGAGTAAGGCATGACCCTCAGCATCCCGGTGTTGGGGTGGTATTAGGGTCACCATTAGAATCACTGTGGTCAGTGCCCCTGGGTAACCTCGCAATGACGCAGAATACCATAAGTGGGATTTCTGAAAGTTTTTCCAACCTATTTCCAAAATTTGGAGTAAACTTGACAGATTTCCAAAGTCGCCATTTCCGAGAAGTCCGGGTTCAATCGTGCGTCATACAGGTACGTTGGGCATTTGAGGCCCAATTAGCAGTTCTGGTTAGCGGCCACTTTGGTTTTCTCGTCGGGGAAGGGAAGCAATAAAACATTTTTCATGGTGAACTTGCTAAGATCCAATAGTTCCACATTTTAAAGAGTCCTCGGAAACATATCGCAGGAATTAATAATGAGCAAATTCCTTGTCGGCGTTTGTTTAGCTGGTTAGGTGCAGCTGCGGAAATGACGTGAGGTGCGAAAACAGAAAGGTAGTATATAGCAGTTTTTAAGAAAGTATACAGAGTACTGGACAACAGAGTCCATCGGGGGGAGGGAACAACAGGATTTCAAACACCGTGCGTCAAGCCGACCATGTTAAATCAATGAATTCGGGGGGAAATGCTTGTAAGAAACATTATTGTCGCGGGATAAATTCATTTTGTACCACCCATCTTATTTGCCAAAATGAAACAAAATTCGGAGTTGGTTATATGAATGGAACCACACAGTAACCTGACCGGTCAATAAAACCAAGGCAGTCTAAGAATGACATTCAAGCCATTCTGAGCACACACAACAATCCTGAATCGATTTATCGATACTGCCTATAAAAGCATCCTTTGTGTGTAATTTTTAGGTAGTAGACAAAATTCCTTATATGGACGCTCCGATCACCAGAAAAAACGATGGTACTATGTCTGCGTCCGCCTACCGAAAGCTCATCTGGAACGGGCAGTACCTCACTTTTACAAGACTGATTTACACTCAGAAAGGCCTGAGAATCACTGCCGGACCAGCTCGTTTTTATTTATTGGTCGGGCTACATTTCGGTCCCATATGAATGATGCAACTATCTCTGAATTTTGTTCCATTCTATTCCGTTTTCCATGTATTGCGACAGAACAGATTGTACGAAATGAACTCACCGCACAACACTGTCGTTCTCACTGCATTTTTCAAACTGATCAGGACATCACAACGTTTTACCAAGATTGTGCACGCAAAGACAAGTTTTGCAGGGCCACACGGCAACCGACTACACCGTCAATAATGGGAAACACACGACCATCCTAAAATTACCACTGGCTTTCAATTGGTGGTAAGCTGGAGCTCAGAGAATTAGGATGGGAATGGTCAGCTACCAGAATAAGACAGTAATTGCTAGTAAACTGTTCAACTAATCGATTGATTTGCTCCACAGGGACAAGGTCATTACTGCATGTTGACACTCCAGCGTTATTCGTCGAACCACCAAAAAAATAGAAGTAGCGAAAATGAATATCCTGGCAGCTTCATAAGTATCGGCTGAGGCTTTGAGTGGAGAGCATTACGGCAAAGTAATATCAGACGAAATCAGTGGCGACGCTTTGTAAAAATATGAAATATGGAAATGGGAGACAGTACAGAAGTACACCATGGAAATCACATGCCTCAACGTGCAAAAAATGGATCCGGGGTTGTTATACAACACGTTTAATTGTGTTCAACGTGCTCCTGCCAGGTGACCGAAGTAAATGTGATTGTATTCGCTTGGTATTAGGAGAACCAGTTCCGAACGTAACTGGACTGGAATAACCGTTTTCGTTGAGACAGATTTAATTGGTTGTTCTTCACTTGCCCTTGACAGATGAGTTCTATTTTTAGCATCACTGTTTGGCCCGCCTAGAACTTTCCACGTGAGCTTTATAAACAGCCCGTTTTCGGCTGCACATGGCACGCCTGCACGCGTCAGTGTTCAATAGATCAGCTGATTCGCATTGGCTTTCTGGTTTGGCTAAGCGCATCGGGTTATCAAACGGTTATCCAGACTCGGGTTCACGATATTAAGGAGGCATTAAGAAAACTGTGGTTCACAACACTTGGAAATGGAAAAAGGTGAGTAATTTCAAGGGCTTATTCGTCCAACTTGGTTGCTGGGCGGGCTGCTCCAACTGTCCAATAAATGGTTCGGTTCCGTTTATCGGTTACACAGCTGATGAGTGGTGTACAAAGTGCTTCTACGTTCAGCCAGAGAGGATAAACCTTTCCAGAGATTGAGGGAATTTAGCGTAGGTCATACCAGTTTTGCATGATGCATGAGAAGTACCAATCCCTTCGGAATCCCGGTTGCCACTCAGCCACGGAACACGTGAATGACACTGCATTGGATCATATGCCTGTACAACTCAAAAATGGATGCAAGCACACCGCCAGTCAGTATTCCATTGATCCAATTTTTAAAAAAAAACCTATTTCTAAGCCTAAGTTCACCAGTTTGATTGTCCTCCACTATGAAGAAGTAAATGAACTTACTTGAACTTACTTGTTTAGGCCTCACACAACAAAATTCCTATTACATGTAAACTATGAGATAAGTAACTTATCCATGCCTGTCTACGTGTTCTAAACATAACTTCTGCGGTACAAAGATGTGTTGTTGACGACGACGACGAAGGTACGACAAACATGCGGCTGGACTAAAGACGGCAACTTACCTATCACCAATACGGCGATAATGCCGACCAGTACACCAAATAAAATAAGTATCTGGAATGGGATTTTTGGAAAGTGAGCGAACAGATCAGAGAACCGGTGCAATTTGCTCGACAACTTAAGTTTTTCGGCCTGGTTGCTTTTTGGTATTCGAAAGATTCTGAAAATTCATACGATTACTGGGGTTTTAAGCATCATTCTTTATGATATTCACTGAACGTAAAGAACCCAGTGATTCAAATGAACGCCCCCTTAGCATCTTTACGATTATTGTTACCATGGCGACACCCGATTATTATGAGAGGGACGATGTGGGAAAACCACATAAAGGGAGCCAACTCCGGATGTGACACGATGCGCTGCAGCTGACCTAAATGAGGCATTCCGACAACGGATGACTTTCCTGCGAACTTTTTTTTTTAGGGGTGTAATGGTGTATACTACTGATGAAATGTGCGAGTAGTACCGGGTCATCAAAGCATCTAAGGGAGGGTTCATTTGGAAATTTTTAACTGTTTTAAAGCATTTGCTATTCGATGTTGAGTATTCCAACAACTTCCAGGAAACCTCAGGATGACGCTTGAGGATGTTGACTTCTTCAAAATCTCTGTACAAATAAGGTTTCATTTTCGTGTCTACTGGCTTGTAACAGCTTATTTCGTGTCTGTCACTGAACAGCTGAAAGGCGCTTTTTCTCTCACTGATAATAGAGTAGAGGTGTAATATGTAAGAGACAACTCTTGGCAGTGACGGTTTAAATTGCTGAGTGTGTCACCTCAAACTCTCTGGAAGATTGGCATTGTTAACCTCACTAGGGAATGTCTAAATTATTAATAACACTCGACTATTCACAGTCAGAACTTTCAATCTAGTGAGATAAAGTTCACGCTTAGTTTCCAACTTATAGTTTGTTTGCATCTAGCATAATGCGGGACGCAAGGTGCATTTTGTGAAACGCATCCCGTTACAAATCGAGAAGCGCGCTAAAGCGGGATCCATTTTTGTAACCGACAACTCGTTCATTCCTTCTGAGTTACCCTACATAAAATAGTCGATAAGTCTCTATACTACTACTGATTAGCTGCCCCTCAAATTCACTCGTGGTCATGCAACTTTTGCTGTCTATGGAATTTATGCACCTGGTCCAAAACAAGAAAGAAAATACTGCAGTTCTCCTTCACCAAAAGAAATCTACATCCGAGTGACAGTGCGAATCCCCCTGCACAGTAATCCCTCAAAATCGATAGAATAACCCTCGAACACGAATGACTGGCCATGATCTTGTTTCACTATCTAGATAAAGCTGAAACAAGTGGTAGTCAGCTGATAGTTGAATACCACTTAGTAGTTGCTCAGACGACTGTAGGAAGCATTAATTGAGGGCTTTTCCGAGGCAATCTCTTTGAGAGGATGGAGCTTGTACATCTAAACAGAGTGACATCCCAATCGGAAGATTATGAATACATAAGTTGTTGCGCTTTTGTCAATTGTTGTACCAAAAAGGGTTTATTGTGGATTCACGGAGACCAGTGTGAAAGATGTTTTGTCTGAGGAAATGGCTGTTCCCGAGACTAGAGGAGAATAAAAACTCGAGTGGATTGGCATCGCCTAATAACACTCTGAGTTCAATATATTAGAAAACTGACCGCCTTTCACATTCCAGTTAGATTTTAAATTCTTTTTGAGTAAAACTTCCGGTTAAATAACACTTCGAATGTAGGACCTATTAAATGGTGTTTCTTGTAAACAGGTTGTACTGTCCAGTGCCATACCGATACCGTATATGTAGAAACGTAGAAGTCATCCTGACTCTCCCTACCCACATTGCAACTTTACCCAGCTTCAGACTGTCGTTTCCTTGGAAACGGTTCAAATGGATGTGGTTGTTAATCACGTGAGTTTCACGTCTGATCACATCCCTTTACACTGATGGTTGAAAATTTTCACGTTTTTTCTTTATACAGTTTGCTTCGGATAGATGTATGCGATTCAAAACCGAAAAAACCTCATCAGCTGATTTCGCACGCGGATACACACTACGTGCCTTGAGCGCAAGCTTAATGTGGTTTACACGGCTGAGCAGTTTGGCAACCCATTTGAAAGAAATGGGCTTTGTTCAAACCAGTTAT
>SJOL01011788.1:10852-44364 GCA_004794785.1 Opisthorchis felineus | reverse complement strand
CTGCTGTGAGCGCGAGCGAAATGAGAAGAGAATGTCGGGGCATGTGACCACGCCTGTATTGTATGTGATTTGTACAAATGCGCGTTTTTGTGGTTTTGCGTATTCAAACAAAAAACGTTTATGGAACTGATGAAATACATAACGTTATAATGAAAGCAAAAGAAAGGTACAAAACACCACACTTCTCCCCGTTTCAGTTAGCAATCCACTCAAAATCATCCATTGGATATTGGATGCTTTTGTCACTTAGTTCTATGGACGTTCTTGCACCATTGTGCAACATGTGTACGATATTCTACTCGCTTCCTAGGCACCACCTATTTAAAGGTATATCTTTACGTATACATATCTTTTAATATAATCTATACCTGTGGACCACCGCAGATGTTTAGGCCCATAGCTGTCCTTCCTCTCCAGCCGCCATAAGAATCTGAGTCCAGTCAAGTGATGTCAAGTGAGCCCAACCCACAAGGTTTGGGCTACCTAATCGCATATATACCTGGTGCATCCATTATGCCGACCTACCGAACCTTTGTTGTTCGAATGAATTGAAATCATTAGGTCGGCACTCAGCTATTTTTCGGCGGGCGGTTAACACGGCAACCTTGCCTCATCTACCTTAAGCTACAAACATGGTTTCCGACGAGTCGTGGGTTGTTCGTGAAAATATTTCCGATCCGGAGGCTTTGTTGCATATCGCGAAGTTGGCTGAACATGCCGAGCGCTTTACTGATATGGCAGCCGCTATGAAAAAGTTCACGGAGCTGAAAAAGCCGCTTAGCAACGATGAACGGAATCTTTTTTCCGTTGCTTACAAAAATGTGGTGGGCGCCCGCCGGTCGGCGTGGCGTGTAATCACAAGCATCAAGAACAAGGATTCTGAGGATGAAAAGTCACCAACGAATGAACTTCGTCGGAAGATAGAGAACGAGCTTGAGCAAGTCTGCAAGGAAGTCTTGGTAAGGTCTATTCTCCCACATCATTTTCCACGCACAGAACATTCTGGAGAAGAATTCCCTGCCATCTGAGACTACAGACGATGGACTGGTTTTTTATCACAAAATGAAAGGAGATTATTATCGTTATCTGGCTGAAGTCCAGACGGGAGACAAGCGCACCGAATCCGTTCAGAAATCTCATCAGGCTTATGAAGAAGCCACGGAGAAGGCTAAACAATCTCTCAGTGAGACTCATCCTATTAGACTGGGGCTAGCCCTTAACTACTCTGTATTCTACTACGAAATCGAGAACAATCCGGACAAGGCATGCGAATTGGCCAAGTCTGCATTCGATAATGCTATAAGCCGGCTCGATCAAATCAAGGATGAGTCCTACAAAGACAGTACCTTGATTATGCAGCTACTTCGGGACAATTTGACGGTAAGATTTTTTTTATCCTGCCCTCATATTTTTTGTAGCTGTGGACGTCGGAGCGTGAAACTGACCAGTGATCCAGATCTATCGCAATTACTTTTCGCCATCTGCGCTTCGGCCAGCTGTTTGGTTCATTCTTTCCTGCACCATTATAACCATACTGGACTATTGCGTTTTAAATCTGGTATATCCAACACTAAATTTCCTGTGAATGATGGATGCAGTTTGCAAACCTCGTTTTACGTCATATCCAGCATACTCTTCCTAAGTGACCGCGTCTGAGGAATCGCGAGTTGATGTATGTAGGAATGATCAGTTGAGCCCTGTAGCTTTGTGAAATACACTGCGTTATGCGTATGCATTCGTTTTTCGAGGGATGAGGTTGCTTCATCAGGTGACACTGCGTTTCAACCGATTACCACTACTTACTTCGGCAGTTTGTTACATCTCGTTCGTGTTGCTTGTTGGACAGCAGTCTTATGTGTGAGCTATAGAAAAATGTTTGTGCATTTTCTTTGGACACCGCGGTGACTACCAGAGGACCCCCGGATCTGGATGATTTAAGGTGGCAAAGAAGTACTGAATAATACGTTTGCGAGGCGGCTGGTGGGGGCGATCCAGGCTCCCCCGGATTGAATGTAATCTACTTGTCATCCGAAGTATCCGTCTGCAAGTGTAAGACGGTACTTTAGCCAATAGGCGTCAGTGTCGACCGCCTGTGTACTGCCGTATTGCATTTTTTGACCGTCTACCAGGAATTACTTATTATTATGGAGTTTCGGGCATGATTAGTATCCACTACAAATGGCGTATTTCTCACTGTTCCTTTTGCATGAGGACATATATTCGAGTTCCGATAAACTGGCGCAAGGAGTCGTTGTTCCGCGTCACCCCTTCTGGCAGCCTGGCTTAGTTGGGGCAGTAATTCGTGAATATGCTTCTTTAGTCTCGCGCTCCGAAGTATTGAATTCATGCTACGGTTATCTGGTGGACGTTAGAGTGTTTACAATGTTCTGTGCCCCGATCACTTGCGAGCAAACCGTTCCGCGGCTTCTTAATCCTGGCCGTCAGCCGGGGTCTGTCTGGGTCCGTGTGTGTTTCAGTTTGAACATGCTCAGGTTTCTGTTATAGTCCTAGTGAGTCACCTCGTAGTAATGGAATCAGTCTTGTGACCCTTAACCGCAGACGCTTTAGCCGTTCGCTCTCAAAGTTAGCCCAGGTGAAGGTTGGGACTTTAAGCCCTGGGAGGCTCTGAGCGTTCACAAAACTCGGCGCAGAATCTGCCTTCTAATACAGGAAGGAGTGCTGGACAGTCTGTGGGAATCGGAGGCCCTTGCTGCCGTCAGCATGTTATCTCTATTTTGGGGTCACCACGTCATTAGTTCTATGTATCGAACTTCAAGACATCGTTGCTAGCTTGTCGTTCAGGTGGTACGACTTCTGCACTTACCGTCCAATAGGTAGGTATCGGCATTTGCTCACGTTCGACGGTGTTGACGTTCTGTTGGATCGCCCGTTTGTGGCTTTCTGCGCGCGATAGCTCCAAGTGATCAGCAAGGGTTGGAGGCCAGCCTGCGTGGGATCCTAGTGACGTACAGGTTGGAGTGCAGTAGACCTAAGCCAGACTTGGATACGCAGCTTCTCGCCGTCACTCTGACGATACCAATAACCTTAACTTGGAACTGCTGTTCGCGGATATCCTCCGTCCAGCCAACCGATTACTTCAGGGCAAATGTGCAGGCGCTTCTAGCGGAATGGCGTGGTCAACGTGACCGTCCTGAATGTAAAGTGAATGACTAATCCTGAAATACGGCTTTTTTAGTCAATCTCAAATCAGTGAGAGCAGTGTGGCGCATGACCCGTTCCTCATGGAACCGTGGTGTTGCATTGCCATATTTTACTATTCTATAATGTGCGTGAGGAATATGTTTTCAATCCACTATATGATTTTCACGTGGACTACTGCTAGACGTATAAGGTGGTGGTTTCTTGGCCTTGCTTGTTTCTTTGGTAGGATAACTTCACAACAGCCTCTTACCAAGCCGACGGTATCACACTGATATTCAGGGAGTGATTTAGCGGCCATGGTGCAAGAAATGCGGCCTTGTGGCTTCTTATTCCACTGACACGGAACCGTAGATCATTTAGTCAACGCGGCAGTGACACCTATTTCGTATCTCTCGCCACATTGTTCTCGCGAGTAGAATTGCTCTTCCGAAGTCGTCCATGACTGTTCTGTCCTGCTCCTCGATCAGCGGGCTCATCTGACTTGCGTGTCTGCCTGTGTTGGTATGGGGAAATGGGCATCGGTCCTGTTTTGACCTTACCAATCAGGCTGGTCTCATGAGCTCTCGGTTCTCGAATTAAGAGTACTTTGCAGAGATTGTGGATGCGCAAGAGAAGAGCAGGATAAGTATTGGCCAGAGTAACTAACTCCGGTTACTCTGCCTTTTGCATTTCAAGCTAAGATGGACCACTTGTATATGCGGAGATAGGCCGCAGAAATTCATTGCATACTCTTCCTGACCCTGCACACTTTCCAATCACAGGCGATATTCTAAAACCAAGCTGGATTGTTTGAATGGCCAAACGCTAGGTACAATGTACATAATGGTTTGATACACCAGCTGAAACTCGTGATTCTATCAGTGTGCCTTCTTAGTTCTTTTGAATGCGGCCATTATGAGTCAGGGGTACGTTGGTTTCAGCTGCTACAGTTTCGATCACCGGAAAATGGTAGGGCGTTGGAGACAACGAAGCACTGGAGGCGGGAACTGGGTAGCTGTGCATTGAAGGTGATAGCTTTGGTACACGACTGCCACTGACTGATTGCGCGTGATTGCCATGTCTGCCAATGTCATTAACCATTAGTGAGTTGAGTTCCGGAGTCCCCACCCGGGCAGGCGGCAGTTCTACTCTAGTTTAACAGGTCCTTAGGGTTTCAAGAACTGAGACAACTTCACTGGTGGTTAATGGTCTAGCTTTTGCGTTATGTGAGTCACATGCACCTTAGAGAAACAGTCTCAACCTGACACGTGGTGTTTGAAGCAGCTCAGAGGTGATTAGTCAATCAGTTTTAAGCGAAGCATCGAGGCTAATTGCTTTGGCAACCACGTGGACGAAACACATCAAGGGTTTATTGAACTGATAGTCCTGAATCCACTGTATATTTCAAGGTTGTTAGTCAGCTATTACTATGCCGCATTTCACCAGGAAATTACGAATGGGAACCTCTAATACGTGGTCGTCTCCCTATCCTCCTTGCATTCACTAAACTGGGGGCACCGTGCGTCCGGTACATGGTTTGTGTCCGAAAGTGATTTGAGTGACTGTCTCTTCTCGCGCTAACTGGTAAACGTTTTGGTACTCACTTCGTATGAGTCAGTAGTCATGCTACTGGATTGTGTTAAAGACTTCAAGTGAGTGTTTGTTTGATGTTGGAATTAGTGGAATTTTTGTTCTCCTAACGTGATTAATCCAGGCCACTGTTTTTCATGCTTCACTAATGGTTTGTATTAATGGTCAGTCAAAAACAGGCTCGCTCAACTTGACGGCGTAGAATTCAACTGGATGACTTGCATCCCGAGACTTGATTTTAGTTCTAGTCCGGTCCAGTTACAGCGAACCAATTTACAATCTTGATTCAAATCAGAATGGTCATATTGGGATAGCCGAAATTGTTCATCTTACAGCCAGCAATGGAGCACTTTTTGTTAGCGTTAGCGGACGTCCTTAGAGTGCTTAGTGCTCCTAGCGCGTATTGGCGTTTGCACCAGCCAACTGTGCCATGTAGTGGGCCTCCGCATGTTGTTACTCATTATTTGCTTTTATTTGACAACGTGGACGAATTTGTTCTGCGAACTAGCTCAGTGATTAATGCTCGGAGTTGCTGATCGAAACATCCGACAGCCTCGGTCCTTCTTTGGGGTTGCATGGCAGCTTTGCACGGAATAATGCCACTGCTGAACTACTGATTTGGCATGACGGCGTCAACCTTAGTTGGCCTAAAGCAAACATTGTCGCTGTCAACTTGGTGACATACCGCTAGGAGCAAGAATGCGTGTGCATGCAAGTACTTTTCACACGAAACGCGGGGACATTTTGCATAAAGCTCCGTGAGAGGGACGGTCGAGTAGAATATATTCACAAGCTGTTTTTGGTGAACAGGAATAAACCCCAACTAGGACAACGCTCTATAGGTGACACGTGAGCAGCCATATCGACGTGAAGAGTTTCATGCGAGTCATCAATTATCAAATTATTCGTGACAAAACACCGTTCGTTGCTCAGTTCTTCCATCACTTTATATTGCTTTTGTTAGGGGTTGAGCAGTCGGAATAATATGACAAACGAAACTTACCGACTGACACAAAAAATGATAGATGGAGCTCACTGCTGGACATGAGGAAAGTTGAAACGAAGGATGCTTAGCAGACGTTTTCCTAACTGACAATCAGTCCTTTGCACATAGCTGGTATTTGCTGGTCGTCGCCACTAATAATCACAAATCATACTCATTGGAAGAGTGTATTACTTGACGTGGATAGGTCAAGCTGATTGCATCCAAAGCAGTGGGAACCGGGTCCCAATTATTTTAGGGACGATGCGGTATCCAAGATTTTGACGTTGTTACATATCATCTAATTACCTTTTTTGAAAGATGAAAATGGTTTACCTAAGTCCTCTGAATTTCACAGTATTTCATTCTAATGCCAAATCTTTTGATCAGAACGGTGAGTGTCTCTGAGGTGCCTTTGCTCGAACCTTTCCATAAACCTTGCTTTACTTGCGGATGGTTCGTCTGGGAGAATAAGCGTGCTGTTCGAATAACCCCAATCGCTGTGGCCATGCTAGATGATCTACCGCAAGATGTGTCCAGATGGCAACCAAATATTGTTTTTTAACGTTAAATACCGTAAACAGACTGGGGACCACGCTAATCTGTTTCTAGTTTGGCAGCAGATAGCCAAGTTTTCTGTCTCCCTATTCATGATAACACTGTCAACCAATAACTGGACTTAGTTTAAGGACACTTTGCGAACTGATCACCCAAATTGGGTAGCATGTATCTGTGTTATTAAATTCGACGCTACAGGATGTGGACGGCCAGATTTGATGCGCTTCAAAAATGTTCTCACTAACTTTCTACAGTGCCCATGGTCATAGTTTTCATTAGAGGTGTTTCTTTGGTGCAGTGCTTTCACATCCAACAACAAGGTTACCAGTTTGCACCAGTCACACGTCTTAGTAAACGCAAAGAAACTATCCATCGATTCAGCGCGTCCGAGGGTCACTAGCTATTCCACGTTGAGAAGACCTTGCCATGGTCGGGCGTTTTTTGCATCTCTGTAACTCACTGGAGAGTGCCCCCGATACTTGCGGTCTCCAACATCAGGTCGCTTTGTGGATAGCGGCCCGACTAACAGTCTCCTGATCCTCCAGATGGGGTGGAGATGGAGAACTGGCGGCTTTTCTTTTGAAAGTTGGACTAGGGTAGTCTTGCACTGCTGCTTTGCGGTCAGGCTTTTGAGCCGAAGACTGGTTGGGAAGTCTGGTCACTCTCCTGTCTAGGCTTGGGTGCCCTGACCTCATTCAAGATATCGTACAATTATGAATTCCACAACACCATGCCACGTTCGCCATCTCTTGGTGATATCAGCCTAGTCGTCCTTTCCACTGTGCAGAATGGTGGGTAGGTGAGTACAAGCTACTGTCAGTGCCTCCTTTTTTCTCTCCCACGCACTCGTGTTCTTCTTCCCACCTTGCTGACAGTACTCTCTGTGCGTAAGAAGTGGTAGCTCCGCTCGCCTTGCCTCGCACTTGGATGCACTGTCCGTGCATCCTCCGACTACTGGAGCCGGCTCCCAGTCCATCTGACTGCCTGTAACGTTTGCACTCTGAAGTAAGTTGGATTGCAGGCTATCTTGGCCAGTTATTTGGACTCATCCTTCAGTACATGTTTTTTATAAAACACCCGACCTAAAGTCGTCACATTGTCGGGGTAGTCAGGCTTCAGTGCTGCGATGATCTTGCGAGCCACATTGGCTGGAACCCAGTCCCTTAAGGTTCAACGATGTCAAGAAAGCCAACAGGGAGCAGCCCGACGAAGAGTTAGTCCTCCTGCTACGAGAAATCGTATTACGAGGTGGTCTGGAGATGGAGTCGTACTGTCCTCTTCTTTGGGAGTGTGAAGGCAGTAAGGTGTTTCCTTCAGACGACCAGCAAGTCCGTATTTATGCAAGAAGCGTTGCTGCCTCCCCCTCCCCCCCCCAGGGAGGACGGTTTGGGAAAGGTCGGTCGTGAAAACCGATCGCCCAGTGGTTGACCGTGACCGCTTGCATATTTATGCATACGGTAGAAGTTCTTTTAAAACCAAAGATTCTAGTGCTGCTCAAAAGGTACCTGCTTTGCGCGGCCGCATCAAGAGTCTTATGCCTTACTCCCTGCGCCATCGGGCCAAGCCAACCTCCTGTCGCCAAGTGGGCCACACTATTGAGTCGTTGGCTCCGGGAAGGGTCCCTCCAGAAAATCCTAACAACTGCTGCCTCGTGATTCAAAGTCAGGGTAGAGGAAGTATCTTCGAAGGGAACCGTTCATTCCCACACTGCCTTGTGGGTCAGACGTTTGAGTCAAGGGTTCAAGGTGAAGTACCTCAACCAAACCTCCGTCCTAGTCAACCGGGAAGTACCATTCGCCCTTGCAGCTCTTCGTTCACCGCCCTCCACCCTTCGAATGATATACTACGATCAGCCCATCTGTCAGTCCCCTAACCGTTGTTCCCTGTCTAAACTATCAGTAAAATAAAACAAAATTTTCCCTTACTAAGTTCCAAAGATCTGATCTGCGTCCGTACTCTGTCAAATCGGACAATTGGCATCTTGTTGAAGCCTTGCTTCCCCTCTGTTGATATATATGTCGTCTCCAAGACAAGTATTCGAAACCCTACTTCCGTCGTGCACCTCAAGCCACTTAGGACGAGCTCAGATTTTCCACTTTTCACTATTCGGGTATCCGGTGATCCTGACGCAATGGCTCGTGGTATCTACGGTATGGGAGTTGCACTCAGCCCCATGGCTGAAAGCGCTTTACTGGACTGGGTCCCAGTAATCAATCGTCTTTGCGCTGTAAGCTTTTCTTGTTTAACTAAGATCAATGCAGGTCGGTGCGGTAAACGGTCTTTATTTGTCGTTCACCATACGCCCCGACAGACTGCAGTTCTGAATCTGAGAAGGACGGATTTTACGGGGATCTGTCACGACTGTTTGTCAGCAAGTAGGACGGATATATTCATCCTCGGTGTGATATGAATACCCAAGTTGGACGAATCAGCCCGGAGGAAGCACAATTAAGTGGTAGGTTTAGAGTGCATGCTCAACGTACAGATGATCGGGAGCAACTTCAGTTGTGTGCTAACCATCGTCTGTTCCTGGACAGTTTTAACTTCCGGCACAAACGCTCATATCGAGTTACTCGGAGGCCACCAACCGCAAGTCAGTCATGGACTCAGCTGAATCATGTGGCTATCAGTCGTCGATGGAGAGCCTCAATTAATGATTGCTGTTCCTTCGGGGGTACGCAACTTGAATCTGATCATACCATTGTGCAGGCTTGATTGTCACTTCGCTTTCCATTAGCATTACACATGCCGAAGCAGAACACCCCTGTTCATCAGTTTTTATGGGTTTCTGTAGTTCAGCAATATCGAGCTGATCTGCTTGGAAACGCACGGCCATTCTGATGATGAAGATTGGTTGAATGAAAGAGCGTTAAAAAGCTGTGCTTTGAACTCTGTTCAGGCCATCCAACTGGACTAAATGAATACTGGATGTCGTCAAGATCAGTAGATCCTATTGCCTAATGAAAGACCTACCAGCAACTCGAGACTGGCGATGCACGCAAATCCCTCCAACACCGGGTAATCAAGAGCCTGAAGAATGACAGCGCTGGTGCATTTTGAATGCATTGAATGATGGAGAAGGCTTTCGCTGCAGGCAACAGCCGCGCCCTATTTCAACTGATTCGATCAACCGGTCAAAAGAAGACAACTGTCAACGAAACGGTATGCGAAAAAGACGGAACGGTGATTCACTCCTTCAATCGTCGTCTTGAGAGAATGGCTGAGCACTTCCAAGAACAACCGCCGGAAGAAGTCGGAGGGCCTGAATGGAACATCGACACGAGCCCGCCACCACCAACAGAAGTGCAGCGTGAGATATCAATCCTCCAACGTGACAAAACATCTGGCGCGGATGGCGTACACCCCACACTCTTCAGAGAAGGTGGCGAGGCCCTGGTGAACAGTCTGACAACCGTACTGCAGAAGATTTGGAACGAAAACAGAATACCAGCCGAATGGAGCTCCTCGGCAGTCAACTCATCATCATCATCATCAAAGACAACAACATCAGTGTTGACACTGATGCTTCACTGCCGTACAACCATAAGGTTCGTCTCATCATCATCATCGACAGCATGACATCAGTGTTCAACACCGATGCTTCACTGCCGTACAACCATGATTTACTTGGAAGCCTTATTGTGAAGAAAAGAATAAAGGTGGACGGGGAAGGGACTTAGTGCTAGCTTACTACAATCATTCCGAGGTGCCTACGCCTCCAGACACTCATTCAGGCAATCTGGATAGAAACTGACAACAAGATCGCCACTGACATCGGTTGGCAGCCATATTTTGCAGCGTCTCCAACCCGGCGCAGTGAGGATCACGCGGTCCCCAACCTGGAAGGCGAGTAGCACCGACAACACCCAAGCGTTTCGTAATCTCCTTCATACCCCTCTGCCAGGTCAAGGGTTGGCCACCTCTCTGCTTCCGCCACTCTGAATTGGGCATGGGAAACAGCACTCTCTCCGGCAAACAATGATTAGGCATACGCAACACGTGTCCCAACCAACGCAGCTTCTGGTGCTGGACACATTCTTCAATGGAAGTACCCGTTGCACAACCAAAAGCTCGCTTTCTAACTGCCTCGTTACGGATTCGCCGACACCAACCCACACGAGCTATGGTTCTGAGACAACGTCGTCCCAGTTTTCAAAAAGGGCTCAAGAACGTCGTGCGAAAATCATTGGGGCATCATCCTGGTATTCATTCATCCAAGGTAACCTGGCACTATTTTGCGCAGATTGATCGATTATTGGCAGAGGCAAACCTGTGAGAATCAAGCTGGGGTTCTCCGTGGCCGAGAATGCATTGATCATATTTTCACCTTGAGACAAGTTCTTGATCTGAAAGCGACTTTTGACTCTGTCGATCGTCATCTACTTTTAAGGTGTTTGGCAATCAAAGGTGTCCCTTCGAGATGCATATCACTTACGAAGCACCGTATGCTAACTCCTGTGGTCGCGTATGAGTATACGGTGAGTGTTCCAGTGGTGTAGTACAAAAAATAATGCAACCCTGTCCTCTCATTATTCCTTTTCAACTTTGTTATTTATGTGCCGCTTGAGACTTCTGTGGTTGCCTCTGAAACTCCGGAGGTCGAAATGCTCCCGGCTGTTCACTCACAATCACTGAGTATGCGGATGATATTGTTCTCTTTGGTTCAAGTCCTTCAAAAATGAAAACCGTTTTAAATAACCTAAATAATTCAGCCGCATGGTTTGATAGTCGCTTTACATCTGCTAAATGCTGCTTACAGTACTTGGTTCAAACCCAAGCATCATGCTTGCAGAACAGCCAATCGACGTGATAGATAAATTTATTTACCTGGGCAGCTCTGGTGGACTTGATGGAGATGAGATTGCTTCCCGAATTGGGAAGGCCAGGGCAACCTCCGATGCCTGTGGCACCAGCGTGACATTGGCTTGTCTGTTAATAGCAGATTATACACTACTGCAGTGCAATCCATGCTTTATGGATCAGAAACATAGCCTCTACTCGCACAGGACGTACGAGATTTGCCAGTGTGTGAAAACCGTGGCTTCACCCTGTTAGCTGTGGCGTCGAAGTTGCTCTCTGGCCCTATCCTTCGAAGGTTGGCTGAACAGAGGGAGAGACAGATCCGTGAAAACTAAGCTGGGTTCCGTCCTTCAAAAGGATGCATCGATCATATCTTCACCCTCCGACAGATTCTGGAACAGCGACACTGTTTCCAGCAACCAACAG
The DNA here is from genome assembly GCA_004794785.1 of Opisthorchis felineus. NCBI lineage: Eukaryota > Metazoa > Platyhelminthes > Trematoda > Opisthorchiida > Opisthorchiidae > Opisthorchis > Opisthorchis felineus. Next base: position 32,867 of record SJOL01011788.1, on the reverse strand, counting down.
TGGTAATATTCCTCGATCTGAAAGCTGCCTTTGACTCAGTGGACCGTCAGGCACTATGGCAGTGTCTGTGGAGCAAAGGTGTCCCCCATAAATTCTTGACCCTCCTGAAGGCGCTGTACGCCAACTTCCGCGGCCTTGTGAAGGTCTACGGGAAGCTCTCGCCTGAGTTCACCACATCAAGTGGTGTCAGACAATGCTGTCCTCTTTCACCTTTCCTCTTCAACCTCGTCATTGCTACGATTATGGGAGACTCACTTTCAGCCTCTAATGCCTGTGGGGTCGAAGTGCACCCGGGGCGTCCGCTCACAGACATCGAGTACACAGACGACATAGCTCTTCTTGGATCTGACCCCGTGGTACTGCAAACAATATTAAATAGTCTAAATAATTCCGCCTCACGTTTGGCATGCGCTTCACACCGGCAAAGTTTAAAGTGCTACTGCAAGACTGGGTGGGCTCCAACCCTAACCTCATGTTGCGGATGAACCGATTGAGGTAGTAGACAAATTTGTCTACCTTGGCAGCTGTATCAGTCCCGGTGGTCTCACGACAGATGATATTTCCATACGGATTGGGAAGGCCAGAGCAGCTTTTGTAAACCTGCGTCACCTATGGCGCACGCGTGACATCAGCTCATCCGTCAAGAGTCGAGTTTACAATGTTGCGGTGCGCTCCATATTACTATACGGACCGGAAACCTGGCCGCTGCGCACCGAGGATGTCAAAATACTTTCAGTCTTTGACCATCGATGTCTTCGGAGCATTGCCCGAGTCTGGTGGGAACACCGGATCAGCAATACTGAAGTACGTCGAATGGTATTCGGAAGAAATAACTCACCATCGATAGATGAACTGATCACATTGCATAGGTTGCGCTGGTTCTGCCACGTGCTGCGTATGCTAGTCGACCGACTTCCTCAAAGTGTTCTTTTCGCACAACCACGTGAAGGGTAGAGACGAGCCAGAGGCGGTCAAACAATGACTTGGCAGAGTAGTATAAAAGCCATTACCAGCAAACTCAGCTGCGCTGGTCATTGTCGTCTTCCTGGATGGGGACCCCGAGACGGGCCACATCAATGGTTGGAGACATTGTCAGACATGGCCCAGTCGCGCCCTCAGTGGCGCTCGTGCATCCAAGCTATTGCCTTCAATGAATAGCTCCCTTCCTACCCCCCCCCCCACTTAACAGTTCGCTGATAGTGCTGTATTTACGCACCAATTTATCAGCTCCCGCCTCCAATGCGCAGCTACCTCCCCCACCTCCCCAACTCATCGGTGAACGAAACTGTGGCAGCTACAACCACTAGACGACAAGTACGCGGTTCTTACAGCTGATGATGAGGGGGAACACTATTTGACCTGGCAACGATGTGTGAAAACACTAACCAGTTAACTAAGTCGGGTCGACAAACGTCACCTCCCTGAATGGGGGCCACGGGGCTCAATTCACCAGTGGTGGATGACACTGACAGGCATGACTCAATAACGCCCAATCAGTCAGAAGTGCTCATGTATTCACGTCTTCAACACTTAACTGTCCTGTTTCATATTCCCCCATATCAATATATGATGCGAGCTAACTGACTACGCCCTCTCCTCCAATGCTTGGCTGTATCTCCCACGCTCTCACATTCTGGTGACCGAAACTGTAGCAGCTGGAACCAACGTGCCCTTGGTACACGATTTGCCGGTGGTAGACCGACTGACTGGCTTTATGATTCAGAATCTGGATACGATTGTCAGACTGATCGCCCCGTCTGCTTTTCGTCCCCAGTTATACTTCTGGAGATCCCGAGACTGGACAAACAATTTTTGCTAGGTTAGGTATTGTTTTGAGCTATCGACCTGGAAAACCGCTGCTTGACAGGATACTTTTACGTCGTTCGTTTCGCAACTCCTTTCAAAACATCCCTTGGATCACCACCTCTGCATTCTACCAGCTTAAACGCCATCAGATGGTAGCCGTGATATTCTAAAATACAGTTTTATGATGCTTAGATCGCGTTCATACAGCAGACTATAGGCTCATCTATCGTTGTGGTTGCGGGGACCATGGAAGCTCAGTGAAGTAGGACTAGTGCTGTTGAGGCCAAGTGGGGTGGTTCTCTTCGTCGAGAATCGAAGCGCATGGACAAAGGCAAACGTCCCTTAGTTAGAGATTTCTTGTATGCAGCTAACCTATGAAACAGAGCGCTCGGTCACACTAGTATTCACGTACAAACCTTCCTGAAACGCACACCATCTACATCGTCACCAGCTATCGTTGGCGCAGATTAGCTTGATTGTTGTTCGTTCTGGAGTACCTGAGTGAACGCTTATAATGTGCTTGTCCGTAGCTGCTTCCTCTTTTCGGGGAAAAAACTGCACACACCTTGCTCCGCTGTTTAGCTACTTGCCGACTCCAAAGTGGAGTATGGTTAACCCGAGCTGCCTACTGCAACTACTGCCCTCCCAACTAATCTACTTCCTCTTTTAGGCTCTGTTTTATTTCCACTGCAAAATGTTGGGTGCTGTGTTTGTGCTACATCAGAACAATGAGTCATGAAGTTGTTGGACTCCCGGGAGACATTCGGGTTGGCCATAATTCAGTAAGAATTTGTAGACTTTCGGTCGTCAAGTGAAAATGGGTGTTCATGCCGACCGAGAAACCTAGTGGATGCAGAATGCTGAGGAAATGGAGGGAGAGGATGTTTCCGAAACCCCCGAACGAGCGAAACAGTAATGACCAAAACGGTGGTCCATCTCTAGCACAGGGTCAGAAGGTCGTTGGGTCGAACGGGTCGACTGGCCTCCTCCTGTTACCTAGTTGGATATCCTATCGGGAAACAAACCATGAGCGATGGACTTGTGGTCTTCAAAGGCATCAGAACTACACAGATTCACTTCCTCCCTCCAGAGCCACCGGGCTGCTGGTCCCGATAAGCGTTAGTCATTCTGCTCAAGAGTAGGCTGAAATCTTAACGCAGTATTTGTATTACTTATGTGCTGTGTGGGAGAAGGAAACAGTCCCAGTCAGCTCAAGTGAATCGGTGATAGTACGTGCGAGATGGCTCCGCGGTTAGAGCGCGAATTTACTAACCGGAAGGTCCGTGGTTCGAACCCGACCTCCCCCTCTCGACTTCCCATGTCTAGACTTGGGCAACCTGGCAGTATCTCAGCCCTCGTGCTTCTTTTGGTCGGCATGGCAGTTAGGCACCAAAAAGGGTGTTCTAGCTGAACGATTATCTTTTCTATAATGCGTGCCCTCAAAAAGGGCACCTGTAGTAATATTAGCAACCAGTGGTATCGTAACCAGACTCCCAGCACCAATTATCGTTCCGGGCAACGCGAGGTGCTATCTGGGAGTGGCATACAGAATTCCGGCCGGAAATGTTTTTTTGAAGACCACATGTCGACATATCATCGCATGTTGAGGTAATGGTATACCTATAGAAGATCCACAATCTTAATCTTCTTTGACTTCGAAGGATGCTTTAAATTCTGTGCCGGGTAGGTTTTTCTCAATAAAGTTCTGCATTGGGACATCCTTGTTTGGCTGGATACCCGCTGGTAGTTGTCTCTGTAGGGCTTAACAACGTTTGTGAAGAAGTCTCACATCGGAAAAAACCGACTCACATAATTTGTTGCCACAACGTGTTCCTTATGCGGTGGTTTCTCACAGGGAAAGTGCTCTCCTTACAATGTAAAAATTGGTTATAGACAAAACCGTCTATTCCACGTGTTTACTAGACGGAGGCTCCTTATGGAGTTAGTCTGAAATATTTTCACTATCGTATAAAGGCATCGGTCACCTTATGAATGAAAACAGCTCCTTCGATATCTCTTCCAGTTGATCAAAGCGATCCAATACCTCAATCCCTTGGTTCGGTGGCACCAGCGGTGGAACATCTCTTTTTGTGTGCAAAACTGTGGAATGAACTTGTTCTGGTGGTTGATCAGATGGCTGTTGATCTGTTCGCCGAGCATGGTAATTGGCTCGCGCCGTTGAGTGGACCCACTCAACGTTTGCAAACCAGTTGCCAAACTCGGTGAACAGATCAACGGCCATCTGATCAACCACCAGTAAACACCTGAGCTACCAATATTTCGGAATGAACTTGTGTTGAGTTGAAGCCTTGTTGAGACAGGAACTACTGACGAGAAACTAGGTTATCCGGAGCAAGAGGTACTGAAAGGCCTGCAGTTATTGAAATTGCGCAGTTCAAATCTAAACACTGGTCCCTAATGTCTTAGGTTATAGGCGAAAACAACTGACGGCCATCGTGCAGGCTTGCCACGTTGATGCACCAGTGTACTTTCCTCTTTGAACCACGAGTTTAACATTGGTCTTGCTGCCGGCGTCGATACAAAGTACATGTACTACATGGCTATGTAATATCCTAAGCGTTCTCTCCGGTCGGACTGAAGGGTTTTACTACGCCGTGACAGACTTTCGTCGACAGGTTGCGGAAGGCGTCTAGCTAGTTGCTTCTTGAAGGTGAAAACCTTCCACCAACCAAATATTTGTGTGCTTTGTTGATTGACCTCGAGTTAGCTTGACGATCAAGGTGCGAAGCCCTACTGACCGGAAGGTCCAACCCTGGCTTTACGGTTGCTTTCGCCCATGCTTAAGAGATCTGGCCTTATCTCAGCACTCGTGCTTCCTCCGAGTTACCCCTCCGAGCACTTATTTTTATGTACTTATTGTAAAAATATGGCTGGTTCCAGAGAACCCATGTCAAGCACAAGGAGACATAAAGGGAAGAAAAGTGGCGGTCACTAGTCTGCCTCAAAAACTCGACGTCCAGACAACCATGTCTGAGTCTGGGGCATTCATTTCTTGAAGCAGCATCAAACAACCTGATAAAACGCCAGCTGATTAAATTCGCGGATTAAGCAGAAAGCCGTCGTTTTCCACAGGTGGAAGAATGGACTATTTTGATGGTTTGCTGTACGCAAAAAAAATGGTGCTGGATTCAGGATTTACGTTGCATACATTTAGCGAACAGCTGTCTACGACCAATCTCTGAAATTCAGCGAGGAGAGGATTTGGGCATTTTCTAATCAGTATAAATGAGGTGTCGGAGGTGCATACTTACGATTGCATTTTCTCACCCGCCAAATTTTGTCCATCGGTGTTTTTGAGCTAGAGAGCTGAGTTTGCTTGAATTCAGTCACTCAGTCGGAGGCCCTTTCAGTTTGTCCATGTAATTCAAGTTGAGCGTGTTGATTGTTATGTGATGGACTGCCGTGCCCTGGTGACACGTTTGATCGTTCGGCCATCACATCAGAGCACAAACCGATAAGCATGTGCGCATCTACTTGAACACCGATTGGATTGGTGCCGGAGTGGAGTGTAATTCGGTTGGCTTTTGGCTGTTTTAGATAAATGAGCGATTCAAATGGGTGACCGGTTGATTTTTAAGCAAAAACTGCCCAAACGGTAAGGTTCACTTCACCGGTTTTACCTTCCTTTGGGCTTATCAGGTTCCCACCAGCGTTTAAGTATCCTGTTATGTCTATATCTCGAACTTCGTACCGACTGAAATGTGGGCGGTCTCTGTGGAACACATTCGGTTGAAGATTTAGTTAGGTCTCTGGTTAACACCAACTTATTTTGTAGATCAGTACATTTCGTCCGCCGTTGACTTATTGAGACAAGCAGCTAACTGCCAGAGAACACCCATTAGTATCCACGGAGAACCAAGTCAGGGGCTTGAATTTGTTCGGATGTTTGGTTAAGCTAAGGAGCACGTGGTAGGTTGGTGGATTTTCGTGAGTTTACCAAACGTTTTGAGCTTTTGATATTTTGTTTCATTTTCCCTAGTCTCTGTGGGCCTCATAGATCGGTACTTATCTGCTTACACTCTATTGTCACCAGCCGGATGAGACATTGCTGTGCGAGTTGCTCCGAATTTTCGGTGTATATGGAGACGCTGCTTACTTACTTACTTGCATTTTCTTTAATTCATCACTGTAGAGTTGGATATAGCATCTGCCCGGTAAAACAGAGAGTCATATTTCATGAAACCGATAATGTGATCTCTCCGCAGTCCAGTTGCATCAAATCTCGGCGCAGCAAACTTTCGAGTGACGTAGTTAACGGACTTGTCAAATTTCACCTTGATACGGTAGTGGGAAAACACATTCGACCTTGATCTGATGGTCACTACCTTCTGGTTGCAAGCGTAAGAGGCCATTACATAACAAACAGCTTGAATGACCAGTATCTAGGTTATAGAATTTTACACCACTGCGCCGCCATGGGCATACGTGGTGCCTCATGCATCATGCAGTTAGGTGAGCGACCAAACAACGGTATATCTTTATTACATGTTTTCCGACGTTAATCCCAGTGACGCATCCAACGTACGAACGGAGAACATTTGGTCTTGCCAATCCAACCCTAAAGGGCACCTCACTGAAAAATGTTTGTATTCAGGCGGAATGAGTTCAGGTGTCATTGGAGATTTTCCTGTAATTTGGTGTGGATGATCCGAGGACTTCCCTGGGACCAGATGGGTACACACGCTACAGGCTTGGGGAATTCTGAATTGAGTTTCAGATGCGGGTGGACTTCATCTATGTTAATCAAAACTTGAGTTGGATGGGACGTCATCTTCAAAAGGGTTTGGTGATACGGGAAAGTTAGACTGCACTTTATAGAAATATAAGAAAAACCGTAGATCCTGAGGCAAGGGCATACATGCTACTAAGTGCACAGCCCCCTATTATGGTTTCGAAGTGTCAACTTGAAGGGAACGATCCACTCGATCCCACAATTACGGATGTCGATCATTGCTTGAGCGAATATCGCTCTAGTTTCGTTGCTCCATCAGTCCGTCATCAAACACTCATGCGACCATTCTGTTTGTTTTTGCATGGTTGGTTTGATCGTCAATCACAGTACAAGTCATGTGGTATTGCTCTTCTCATCAGTCGCCTTCGCGTGTGGTGTATGAGCATTTAAACAACAAAACACGAACCTACCATTACGTGATAGCATTAAGCCATGGTCATCCACGCACACTCTGTTTACCTGATCAACATGTTGGTCACCAATGTTTTTGCACAGTTTCGTATACGTGCTTGGAGTTGCCATGTGCTGTGAACGCTCGTTTCATCTGCAGGTGCGATTGACTGACAACCTGTTGCGGAATTAGTTGCGTGGGTGTGCACACTTGCGAGCCGGTTTATGCAAGATATTTGAGCTCATAGCTATGATGTTTTTATCTGTTCCACATGAAAACAGCAATCTCTCATCAAGCCGGGTGTGGCTGTCTTTTCCACTGGGGTTTGAAATCACGTTGGTTGTTGCTGTTAATACAATCTAATGACTGATGCTGGCGATCCGGTTTTAAAACAGAAATGACCAACTCCAAATTACTTTCAAAACCACTACTGACCCGCACACTATGCGAAAATTCAGCTCCACATTGTCCTGTGTTCCATTCTGTGATTTGTGCTCCCTCGTCAGCAGGCTGCTTCACGTCAACCACTCCAGCAAAATCCCTCTGAAGGAATTGTCCAGCGGGGAGAAGCCAACTTGGTGGTCTCTCACGATAATCTTGGTACACTGTATCTTGCTCAGAATAGTCTTAACACTAGAATAATGACGCCGTCAGTTTTATCAGAAATCGATTTTTGGACGTGAGTATCTCCAAAATCATTACGCGCATCTGCAGGCAACTTCCTAACTTTTCTGTTATGGTCTGTGGTACTATTGAGAGAATGTTGAGTGCCTTGGTGTCTGGTCTTGACATGGGCTTGCTACTGCGCTCAACTCTTATCAAATTTGGCCGAACTTGTTATAGGTATCGCTTATGCAAAGAAATTCAGCAAGGGGCCAGAGACTACATCGCTGGAACTTTCTCAATGGATAAAACAGATGGTCTCAGGAGTGTTGTTAGCTTGTGACGCTGGCTTCAAAGCCCTTTTCCCAACAACACTGCTAGCCATGTCCCGGTTATCGTATCACACCTTTGGGTTCTCACGCGTTTGTGTGGAAAATCTATAATGGCTTACGATAGAAAGGTTCAGCAGTGACGGGATGTCGCCTACCGTATTGTTCGGCTTAGTCATTCCAATGCGGACAGCTAGGCGAACAGTACAGGCCGTCACAGCAGTGAGATTCACATGCACCCATGCTCCATCCACTACACTGAAAACAATTCGAACCAGGAAACCGAGCCGGGTTTTGGTCTCAGGGTGAGGGAGTCATTGAGTTGGATCGCTTTTCACAGTCAGCCTTCCACATCACTAGACTGTCCATTTGAGTTATAGTCGGGTTAGCGGTGATAATTCTCTGACTGAGTTTGCTCTTGCTGACTGCGCTCACAAGTGCAGGTGAGCGAAGGTTGTAAATGTGTACATGAGACTAGGAACCCAAATTCACCCCGATGGAAACGCGTCGTTGGTTTTAGCTGGAGGCGACTTGGATGGTGAACGCTTTATGTAAACATTAGCTAGTGCAGAAGGATTCAGCTTGCAATCGTTCTCTACGATGAACGAAGAGAGGAGGCTCCAGCTGACAGATAGATCACGCTAGTGTTCGAAACCCACCAGAATAGAGGTAACAATTCTGTTTAAGTTTGGTATGGAAAGGGCTCATACCTGTATGTCTATAGACTGATTTATCCCAGTTCAAACGATGTCAAGGCATCTGGGGCTAGTGAATGGAGCAAATCCTTGCAGTCCTTAACTTATCATTAAAATGGAAAGTTGACATAACTGACCCACCTGAAGTATCGATCAATCCTGTACGAAGTTTGCTCAGTAATGTGTGCTAGTCGTTATCCAGCTGAGCTACCAAAGTGGTTCGTCTAAACACTGGTGTGGTGAAACAATGAGACCACCACTATTCTAGACCCTTGTTGTAGGATACGACTTAAGCTAGGACGTTTGTTCCCGCACTGTAAAATCGCTATTCCATTGTCAAATGATGCTTACGTGAATTTTCAATTGGGTGTCGGTGGACTGGATTTCCCAATACAGTCGAAGGTACGCAATCTGTCGCGTCATAATTCGATGACAAGAGTTTGGGTGTGTGAGATTTCCATTTGAGGGGAACTCATTACGTTGATCATGGAGAAAGAAACTGAATTGCTGCACTAAACCAAGCATCCAACACATCCATTGTTCTTCAGTACTCCACCTTTATACAAATTTGGCCTCATCATGTAACTGTTTACTGTGTTTACTCATGGTTGTTCCCGTGCAGCCACACGAACAGGCGCTTCCCTGAATTTGCCAGGGGGGGGGGGCATTAACCTATAGAGTTGAGTAGTAGGGTTGCCTGATCTATAAACGGTGCATTTCGACTTATCTATGGAGTGTAGGGAAAGCACTCCAACTAGTGAAGAGTGGATTGCGATTAAATAATACAACGTTAATGTATCAAATTTTATGGCTCGACATTTCGTTCATCGTGGGTGAGTTGCATAACAAGAATTCCGAAAAACAATAAAAAGACATCAAACTGTCGGCTACCGTTACAAGGATGTCGTTCAGTCGGTCAGGTGGACACGCCCACGTTTTCGGCTTTGGACTGAAGTCAACGTAGCGTAAGTTTTAGTTGGTCTGATTATTGATTAATCCTAACCAAACAGCCTACGTGAGCAGACCGTCGTCTCGGTTGACGCACGTAGGTTGGGTGTGAATCGCCAGATATTCCGCACAGAATCGTTCCGTATGTATCGGATGTCCTGTCTGAATTGATTGAGACCGGTAAAATAACATTGTAAATCTCTACTAGAGCATGCAGAACAGCGGTTGAATCTGCTTGTTTTTAATTTTGTGGCGGAAAACGAGCTTATCCGTTATGTTCGGCAATCCGCACTCTTAGTTATCTACTGTTCTCCTATATAAGTAGCGTTGAAATCCTCACAACAAATCTGATACACACAGTTTGGTCCTCTGGGAAATGAAATGAATAATGTGAACCAGGTACCTTTTACTGCATTATCTATCCGGAAAATAGTACGTGTGTTGAAATCGGATAAAACTGCATAGAATTGTTTGGAATTCTGCTGAAAATAGGGGATTTGCACAGTCGAAAGGGAGGTCCTTTCGGGTTGATTATCAGTAGAAAACAACACTAATAGCAAAGAACTCAACGTTTTGATCACCGTAGATGACTTTTGTCAGGTGCAAATTAGTCGAAACCACAAAGGGCAGCAGAAACCGAGTTGACTGGGGCCTACCAACGTGCGTTCGCCTTCATGAGACTGTTCGATTGGTCAAGGTGTGGCAGTCGCATCTGTGTCGGTTGAAGCTGAGGTCAGCTAATCATGCTATTGGGTGGTGTTTGTACGCCCTGACCACACAGCGGATATGAACTGATTGTCGTTTCGGTTGACGCGGACAGGTTGTGTGAATTGCCAAAGCTTCCATACACCACGGTTCTGTGTGCGTAGTCAGGTCTTTGTGAATTGTTTCAGCCTGATTAGATGAAATTATGTGCTTTTCCACCAAGGCGTGCAGAGCACTCATCAGTTTATTTTCGAGGGGTTCTAGAGTGGAATGCGTGGGTTTCTTCTTTGTTCTGCAAAGCACACTTTCGGATACCTGCTCGTTTCTCGTATGTGGGTAGTACTGCAATTCTCACGACAGATTTTGTGTACACACTCAGTTTGATCGCCTGAGTTGATGGGGTCTTTGAACTGTACCATGTACCCGCTAATCATGGCGTCAACACTGAGGACTTTGGATCGTTACGTTCCGATAATACCGCACGAATTCGCTCGGTGGTTGTGCACGGTCAAGGGATCTGAGCAGTGGATGGAGTGGTTCTGTTTTCTGGGGTTCATCCCGCATGCAACCGAAGGTTATTCCCCCGTTACTTTGGAAATTTCATCAAAGCATGTTGTTTCAGTTCTGCTTATCAGTGAGCTTACGACAGTTCGTTTCATGTTCAAAGTAATCCAAATACCATTCAAAATGAGTCAGTTTACCATACAATGTCACATTAAAAGCTGATTCGTTGGCTTTAACAAGACAGTCCAGAAAGTTGGTGAAACGGTCCACACTTTCAAACTCACACCATTAGTGAGAGCATTCAGAAAAAGTAGAAATTCACCTGAAAATTCCAGTTGCACAATCACAACGCCACCAACTGATTGATTATCCGTTTTTTCCAGCTATCCGGTAAAACTTTGCCACGGTTGGTGACGTTCGGCAGGCAACAGCAACTATATTTGTTTGTCTATACAAGGTCTGTTTGAATGTGGGGAAAAGCTCGATTCTCGACGCTAATTCAGTAGGTGATAGGTTGGTGCGGGTGGCTAAAAGTCTATCGTTTTCTAAAAGTTGATGCGAAATATCTAGGACTTTTGATCAGTAGGTACGCTGGTATATGGAGAACGAAACGGAGAAAGGTCTTATGTTTGTGTGAGTTTGCAGGCAAAATTGAAAGAATCTTTGGCGTTGCTTACCAGATTATTCTAAAGTGGCTGAGTAGTTTGGGTTAAAAATTCTGCAACTCCACGATCGGCTGGGTTGGTGTCCTTTACTTGTGAATCTCTGATAGGCCGTAAAATCTCGATTGTTCGTAGGATTCAAAGAAAACTAGACAGAGTGACCGCGTTTCTCCTTTGTCGTTCGTGAATGGGCGCTGGTTTGAGACTTGACTTTACTGAGCACAACGTTCGACTTATGCTCTGCTATTGGTTCATATGACCCAATCTTTGGAATGTTCAATGACCTCATTTCCATTTGTCAAGGTTGACTTTGAGATTCCCTTTATTTGCACTTGAGATGCGAATGAAATCGTTTTTTACGTATATACAGCCAACCTATGCCGAAAAGTCAAGAAGCAATGTACAGTTGTTTCATCCTTATTGGGAATCATCAACAGTGCGGATCTCACGAAATCCCAGGTAGACTCGAACCCGCCACTTCCTGGATAGCACTTTTAACACCTAACCGTCAGGTCCAGATCGCCTGATTCGCAGTGGAATTAGCTCGCACTTTCAATGATTCAAGTGCACGATCTTCTGCAACCCTAGATGCAATCGGTCGTTGTCTCCCAGTTTTCGGTGTGTTGTCTTGTTCGTGACTCACCTGTTGCCTTCTCTTTGAAATGTACTGGGTAAACGAGTTAAAGAGTCGATATTTGGCCACGGCTGAGGTAATAGCAAGTCACCTGTTTAGCCCGTCTCGGTGCGCTAAAGAACGCCACACCTAGGCACTCCAATCGGTGTGGCCTACATTATTATTGTCCCAGTAACGTAATCGCAACTTATTTCCATCGACTTAAGCAGATTCGAAGTGTTGTTCTTCAGCTACCTCGTTTGGTAATCACCATGCCCTGATAACGAATATGGCATAAAAGCGACTGTAGTGAGCCTGAAAAACGTCACTGAAACCAAGCTTGTTCGCTAAATTTTGCTCTTTCCGTTCTCGATTTATCCTAAAAAGTATGGGAAGCTTTGTTTTCTGCTCTATTTATGGTTTAATTTTGTCAGGGTGGTGTTTGCTACCTAGCCTCATCATTCTTTATATGAAGATTGACTGGCTAACTCGAATGATACACATTTTTTAGGATTCCACTTCAGGTATGTCATTGACAGCAACGCCGGATGAGAACGCTAGTGCTTCACTGTCGTACAATTGTATCATTTTATCTGAATAAGCCTTAATACAAAGAAAAAAATGGGGCAGGGAGTGGGGCCTAGGCCTAGCGTACCACACCCTCAATCTGGATAAAAACTGAAATTATGAAGGTCACTGATATCGGTTACCGATAATATCCTTCAGCGTCGTCAGGCAAGTACAGGGCTAGTCACGTGGACATCATCTTCGAAGGCGAACAGCACCCAAACTTCTCGTAACATCAAATTTTGTCCACCTCTAGATTTGCACCACTCCGAATTAGGCACAGTAAATGGTTCTCGTCTGGGCAGACAGCAAATGGAACGTGAAATACATAGCCCAGCCATCTTAGCTTACAATGCTGGTTGCACTCCTTAGGTGAATTACCGTTTGTTCACCAAAAACCCATCTTCCGATCACCCTATTCCGAAATCGCTGATTCCGTCTGTAGTTCTGAGACACGCTGGTCAAAGACCTGAGAATGCCTCAGATCCTCTGCCCGGGTCTCGCAGCCATACGACAATATAGCCCGCAATGTAGCCTGATACAGTCGTCGTTTGAGACCCAGCGATATGTCTTTTAGTACCACAAGTGGAACAAATTGGAAAAAGTAATTCTGGTCTTTAAGGTTCGTGTGTTGACTTCGTCCGTCACACCACCGTCAGACTTAACGTAACTTCCAATATACCCATAGCATACCAAGACTTCCAGTGTCACTGCTTGAATTATTAGAGGCATGCTCAGAGACTGTACGTCCCCAAACATGATTTTGTACTTTGAGAAGGCGAATCACATGCCGAAGGACTGGATGAGCTCGGTCAGCTTTTCTAGTACTGTCTGTGCTTCCTGCAATTTTTCAAAAATGTCGTCTGCATGTTCCGGGTCGACAAGCTTCTCGCTCGGAGAGGTATGATCACCTGGATCCTAGGAACCTTCCAGTTTTCGCCTCACCACATCATCAATGACGAAAGTAGACAAAAGTGAAGAGAGTGGAATCCTTGTTGGATACCATTGTAGGAGCGCCTTTAGAGAGCCCCCCATACATTCACGCTCAGGTATGTGGTCATAATTAACCGGAATGGACATAGTAAGATCAACTTTCGATCGGTCGTGCTGGTTTTATGTCCGGTAGTCCCATTGGAAAGGATTCTTGTGAGCGACTTGACCACTGAAATGGCCTGTGTATGCTCCATGTGAACAACTACGCTCTAAAATTCGCAGCTGATCCTATTTGAACAGTTTAGAATATCAGGTCGCACGAGTGCCCTGTAGAGAAAGTCGCCGCCATTTGAGTAAGTTACCATTCATTCCCCGAAAGGGGACCATTCTTCAACCAGTTACGGAAGTTGAGTTACGGACATCTGCTCCCACCCAACTAACAGCCTCAGTGGAATTGCTATATAGCGTTAGTAGAGTTGAAGTATAGAAGTGTACAAATCTGTGAATAATGAACTATGCAACAAATAGCTAATGTGCCCAAAAATCCGGAAAATTCCGTGCTGGGTTTACACTGAGACAAGAAATTGGCATGCTGAATACCGTTTTGTAGCCACCAATCATTTGACTTAGAAGTAAGTGGTTTTCTCTTCAGACAACTTTGTAGCTCTTAAAAAATCTGTAAATTGCAATCGACCGGCTACCCGAGCACCAATCAGCTTCTGATAATTAAGCGCCAAGTCCGTTGTCGCAGCCCGTTTGTGAATTCCAAACACTGTCCCTTAGAAAATGTACTGGAGAGAAGGACAAGCGAGCGAAAGCCGCCTGACCTTGGTCGGGCTCCTCAAAAATTATATACTTCTACCGAAATACACTCATTGGAATCTCTCGTTTATGATGTTTCTAAGCAACTGAGTGTGCTGCACCAGGCCGGCGCATATTTCAGTCGGTACGCTATTCAAGATATCGCGATACATGTATGGACGTAATACACTACTCATAAGGCTGCCGAAAACTCCAAGGAAACCATGATGTGCTTTCAACTGCATCCTCCGATAGGCGCTGGTCTATTTAGCTGAAGTAGCTGTTTCCACAACCGCAAAGGAGGTGGTGGGTTACATCAGGGACTCATAAGTCTGAGGAACTAAGCTCGTGCTGTTGTAGAACAATTTCTTTTAACTAGACCTAATACACTACTTATAAGGTTGCTGGAAACTCTTCGATAGCCTACAGCTGGTTCCGCCCTTCTTGGCCCTGGCTGGCACATCGGATAGACGCACTCCCCGAGTTTCCGTCAACCCCATGTTCCAATATCGAATTCCGTGTAATTTGGGTTCAATTGGAACATGGGGACTGTGCCCACCTGATGAGCCCCAAGAAGAGCGAAGGCGGTCATTTGCTGTCGAAGAGTTTTCAGCAACCTTATGAGTAGTGTATTACGTCTATACAGTGTATCGCGATATTCCGAATATCTTGCCAAATGAAACATGAGGCGGCCTGGTGCAGCACATTGAGTTGCTTGAAAACAGCATAGGGGAGAGATTCAGCTTGGTTCCACGTGAGTCTCTCGCCAAAGCCAAAGTGGCAAGCAAATGAGTGTATTTCGCTAAATTCGTGCTACTTGAGTTCAAGCGGAACCTAAGGCTAACGGGAACTCGGGGACTGCACCTACCTGATGAGCCCCAAGAAGGGCGAAACCGGTCGTGGGCTGTCGAAACATTTCAGCAACCTTGTGAGTAGTATATGCTTTTGTCCATTGGTCATACAGAAAAGTCGGACACAAAATGTTTTTTGTATTATGGCCTTACCTTAAGGGCGAGTTGCAAGTTGACTGAACCGCCCGTTTTTGCCCGCAGTATCTTCTGGACTGTCTATCTTAAGAGATGACCAGCCGGGGAGCAACGGAGCAGAAAGTAGCCCTTGAACCAATATTTAGCAGCTATGTTTAAGTTAAGAAAGGAAAGTTGGTCGGAAAATTGCCCCCTTTTCTGAGTTCATTGTTTTTATTGAAGACATATTAGGCAAACCCCGATAGCTTCAGATAAACACAAATTCGGGATCCGACTCTTATCACAGCTCATCACATGACTTGGGGATTTTGGGAAAGTTTGATGTGTATTCATATCTTGCTGCTAAGTCACAATTTACTCGGGTCACTGAAGCATCGACACCTCTTACGGATGATGCGGAAGCAAGCTGCTCGTCTATAATGTGTATCACGATATATTCTTGTCAGTTTTTACGTTGAAACAGTATTTTCTCAAGCTTCTTCCTAATTTTTTTAAAAACTCCCTCAGTTTCGCCGTAATCCACGTGAATCTTATTGGAAAACCTGTTTTTTTAAACCCATATGTTTTCATCTTCTTAATTAGAGGTAATTTGGGTTGGGTTTTATTTCCGATGGCCTCGAAAAACGCCAAGCGAATTCAGCCGCGTTAGTCAGGTGTTACAGTGCACCAGCAAATAGCTTTTTCTGTCTCAGACGATTTCTTAGATTTCGCTTTGTTAAGCGGAAAGCTTAAAATTGGAGCGAGGGATGCGAAGGCCAACCCCCTCCCCGGGCGTCCACTTTGTCTTTTCCAAAGTTGTTTCACCTCAAAATTTCTCCCAGATGGAGGTTTCTATGATCGTGGAATATTGTATTCGGGAATCGATAGAATCATTTGTTTCTTTTCTGGGTATTTTGTGGATGGAGATTCTCATAACCAGGGTCATTTATCTGTACATGATTTACACAGTAACTATGGTGTATGTCCTGCGTCGGGAGGGTTTTCTTTTATAAATGCTCCAAACGCTTCACCTGCGTGTGATATCTTGAACAGAACGGTTGTTTTTTAATTACTAAGTTCTTACTCATCACGGCTCGCATGTTTAGGCTGGCTACGTTGAACTTCGAGTCGGGGGTAGTTTGACAAAACTTGGGGCATTCGTGACAAAAATTCTTGCCTTTAGGGATTTGTACATGCACCATTATATTGTATCACTGGATAAATTTCATTTTGTACTCTTTCGGCCGCACGATTGTATACTTCACTCAAGGTGAGTATGTCAACTGTTCAAAGTGAACCCTTGGTGTCTATAGGGTCAAGCCTACTTAAGCGAGTTTCCGACCCTGAATACACGGTGAAGCCCGAGAAAACCAGACAAATAAATACACCAGTTTGGACTGAAAACGGGCAAAAGGTTGGTAAAAAAAACATCGAACACATGCAAAAAGTACCATCACATTGAGACAAATGGTATTTAACAAGTTTTCCAATAGTATTATGAAAGCGATTGCCGTCAGAGGACAGGAATCAACAATGTTCCAGGGAGGGGACCTCCGATACGCAAGAAATCCTAGCCAGGGTTATTTTACTAACTAAATGAAGTAGTGATTGTTCAGCCGCAACACCCGTCTGCTGCCTTGTTGGCATGCCACCCGAAGGAAGCACGATGGCTGAGAGACTGTCAGGTTGCCCCAGCCTAGACAGGAGCAGTCGAGATTCAGTAGTTGGGTTCGAACCATGGACCTTCCGATCAGTAGATTTGCGCTTTAACCAGTGAGCCATCTTGATCTCGAACTAGGCTCTAACTAGGGTAAAGTGCTTCATTCACAGTGATACAACTTACCTGTACGTATCGATAGAACTAACTAGAACAGAGTAGGAGCATTCCAACTAAAGTGATTTTGAGTACCCTAAGCCGCAGAACACTGGGCGATTGCATACAGTCTGAACAAGCATTATTGTAGATGTGTGCAATAGTATGGGTCAGTTCAATCCCAAGTGGTTGTTTCAGAAAGCTCGTTGTCAACCGTACACTTTTTAGCGTAAGTTGGAGCCCAGGTTATCACCAGTCTTTTATTTTTTGCGTCTACCCGGAATAAGTCACTTTCTCAATTACAGAGCCCTCACTATGAAGAAGCTGCGCCCTTCTCATGGATCCTCAATGAGGCTACCTACAATTTTTTCAGTTTCAGAGCTGCTCCTCATTGTATAGAAATCCTTGCGACAGGGAATCTGGTTTGTTGAAGTTACGGAATTCGGTGACCGGCGAGCAACAGTGACCTCAGGGAACACTGTCTGGGAACTCTCGATTTTTGGGGTCCTGTTCCAAATGGAAAGGTCAGACGGATAGGGAGATGGGGCTTACGGATGAAAAGATAACCCCACTGAGATAGCAGTTTCGGCTAGCTTAGTTTAGGTCACCTACCTCTCCAGCTATAGCTGGTATTTCCAGTTGAGGAGGATTTTGGTGGCCGCTGGTTTGTTCGCTGGGCCGGTAAATTTCGTACACTTGCTATCGTATCACATTGCTATCGCGCCGACTGTCACTTTGGTGATGAAGCGTTTGCAGCCGAATTATCTAGCTCACTGAATGAGTCGATAGTCTCCACTACTCTGCATCCTGTGGTTGGGAACACACTTTCGAGGAATTGGAGCGGTAAACCTACCTGATACTGATACAAATGTGCACTTGAAGCTTTGTTGAGATTCTGCGTCCTCGTTTAGCGATCCGGAGACACTGGAA
The DNA here is from genome assembly GCA_004794785.1 of Opisthorchis felineus. Classification (NCBI taxonomy): domain Eukaryota; kingdom Metazoa; phylum Platyhelminthes; class Trematoda; order Opisthorchiida; family Opisthorchiidae; genus Opisthorchis; species Opisthorchis felineus. Next base: position 14,849 of record SJOL01011788.1, on the reverse strand, counting down.
GTTGAGCGCTCACTGTTCAAAATTTATTCTGATCAGTATGACTGTGTACTTGGTATGATTGCATTACCGGGCGCTCAACAAACTAATTCCTCTAAACTAGGGTGCCTGATACTCATTTACTGACAGGTTTTAGTGCTTTCTTTAGGCCACTTCGCCTTGAAGCCTACTAATTGTTTCTTTGCCTAACTCCCGTTAAGTAGTCCATGTGACATGAGGACTGGGCCAGTCCTGTTTCTGGATTAAACAGCTTTGCATGCGTTTAGCAGAATCATTTAGGATGCTCCCGAGAGTCTTGTCCAACAAGCGCGATATCCTCAGTATAACCGATGCCCTTGAAAGAACATTCTGGCCACCGAGATAGTTGAAGAGGATTCAAGTAGCATATTGACAACGAATGTGAAGAGGAAGGGTGAACGGAGGCAGGCATGCCTACGTCCACTGGATATGGTGAGCTCAGACGACTGAGTGCTGCAGAGTCGTAAGGTGACTACTGAATAAGATATGCAACACCTTCAACACACAGCACCTTCCACAGTTTCTGATGATGGACTGAGGTAAAAGTAACATTTGGCTGGAAACGATGAAATGGTTCGGTTCCCACACCTGTTGTACTGTGGCGATATGACCAGAGCGTTCTAATCCGGGGTTCCTCGTGATGGAGCGACTGGGGCACATTAAAATCACACACATTTGACTGAAAGCTACAGCTAGCACAGTTGTACCTCGTTGTTTTTCGAACCATGTTCTCACGACTTTTTTGGACGTTTGAATTAACGATGGAACTCTCCATTCTACTGGTAATCCATCTTCATTCTAGATATTCACCAGCATTGCCATCGGGTTTGTTATAAGCCCATATGCAGTTACTGTGGTGCACGTTTGAACAGGTGAACGTGTTCACGCCTGACGGATATGATTGGTTTGTGAGTTTCAACGAGGATCTCAACTGAATTCAACCGAATCTCTCGTTCGTGAAATTCTTCTCAGAACATGTTCCAAGTCAGTTGCCAGATTCCTCAATTCCGGTAACAACCAGATCTAAGATATGTCTCCAGGTCAACCCTGTACATGCTTTTACCATACTCTTACGCAATCGAAACCAGGAACTACTAGCTTCCAGTAAAGCGATGCTGATGAGAACACGGCAGTTCGAATTGTGTGCATACAAACTAATGATTCAAGCTAGCAGACCACGTTTGAACTGAACTCGAAACACTCCCTCTCAGAGTAATTTGTCATCCGATATTTTTAACTCGTTTTTACCACGGCCGCTACCTACAGATGTTGAATGCTTTGTCTACAACTGAGGAAAGTAATTTGAGTTGTCAAAATCTGGTATCTGATATCTTTTTGTTGCTCTGATGAAATGGCTCGACTGGGGTTCATTGTTCCCGAAAATCCAAATATTGATTAGGTTTGGTGCATTCTTACACAGTTGGGTTACCAGATTATACATGATTGGCGAATGGTGGAAATCCATAAATTTTGCTTTTACGCCGCGGATGTGTCATGCAGTGCTACCATTGCTGGCCGATCAATATATTCTTGAGAGTTACTTTTTCCAGCAAACTGTTCGTTTTGCTTGGCCACCTTGCTTTTCAGTCTGCTTCCTCTAAAGGCTTCGTTGTCATGAGAAATCTCTGAATAGTCATCAGCATCTGGTGAAACTGGAAACCATGGCACTAAGCTTTTGAAAATCTGACTTCGGTGTGCCCGCACTGGGGTGTGTATGAGGCAGCACTGTGGACAGTTCCGGTGAAGTAAGTTGAAGGGCGTCCGATTCCTAATTTGCTGCGGCTCTAGCCTCAACCAGCTGTGGGTAGGCTGAGTTGTTCGCTGAACTTGGTTATTTTGTTACGAGCATTTTGTCATCAACCATTAGTCTGTATTTGAATAGCTTGCCTCCTTGTGTTGGCTGGTGGGTGGGTTGGTGTGCCCAATGCCTAGGAACATTGGGGTTGATTTTTATAGGTTGCACTTGAGCCTATACTCGATATAGCTCAGTGGTAAAGGCGCGGACTTACTGACCGGAAGGTCCATGACCCATGGTATTGATAACCCTCATTTTTTGTCAAGTTTCTTCTTTTTATAAAGAGAGTAGAGTCTGACCGTGACTTCCAAGACCCGTTTATCATAAATGCATTTCATTCTAAACACGTCCGCTTCTCTCGACTGCATGGGCAATCTGCGAAACTGCGTAAACAGCTAATGTGCAAATACTCGTTTCCGTGTTAGACCTACTGTAACCGATGCTGAAGTCGACCGGTATGAAAGTGGCGGATCATCTTACGTGTGCACACCCTTTTTCAGACTACCGCCCCATCATGCTACCGACGAGCACTTGTGTGGTATTGATCACGATGGATGATCAGTCTACGCACGCTGCGTCAGAGAGACACACGGACGCACGCACATACGTGCGCAGTCTGGATCAATTTCGGCTGTCGCGGTCGGTTAAGCGGAAGCCAGATTGTGTTTGATTCCAGTTTTGGACAGGTTGTCGACCCGGTATGCGCGAGTTTGTTGTCACGTTGATCGACCAAGTGCGACACAATGTGGTGACATTACGGTAAACCTAAGGCTAACACAAACTTTACCCCATGAATGAAACAAATGTATTATTCATCTAATTCCGCCGATACACCACGTTGTCCATATTCTTTTCGATCTAACACGGGCAAGTCGAGTGTCTTGGCGGCAGAGTGACCACTGACTTGACCTTCAGGGACAAGCACTCTGTGACCTTTGATTGCAATGGACTGAGTAAAGGTGTCTCTGGGGGAACGACATCCTTCTCTTTTCCGTTTCATCAGATAATAGGTAGGATCTTCATGCTTGAAAATGATTTCTGAAAATGATTGCGATAAAGTTTGACCTTTCAATTGCACGCACGTCGTCTTTGTACCTAGGAGTTTCAGGTCGACGATTTTGTGGCTGTGCTGCCGTTTCCGTGTCACCTATAGATGTTCTGTGAACAAGCAGGTCCATAGCACCACTCGCGGAACACATCACATCATCGTGTTCTCATGCTAGGGCATGTAGTAAAAATTTTCAGGCTTTATGTAACAGGGGCGGAGGATTCTGATGACATTTATGTCTAAGCTGTACGCTCCATGTTTACCTATTGTTAAACAAATCATGAGATATTGTAAGAAAACAGCTTTTCTTAGTAAGTGTCACCTATTGTAGACATAACGAACACGCATTTATAGGGATAACAGTTCTTGATCCTTCCAGTCTTTTTACGCTTGTCTGTTCACTCAATTCAATTCTTATGCCAGTTACTATTTGTCCTTGACGAAGCCTAGACAATGATGAACCACATGACATTTCGGTTCAGTCACCTGACGGTTTCTAGGTCTAGTTATCTGTTTACATGTCCTATATGCCGTCTGTTATCCCTAGATAATTTGATTGGCTCCTCTCAGGAGGTTGTGGGCACAACAACAACCTTGACCTCTAGTGCAGAATGAATTTATTGGCATTTCGTACCACTCAACATGTTTTTAACATAACTACCCATTGCAATCAGTTTGATAATTACGTTTCTTTGGACCGCGAAACACCTTTTACCTTTCGTTACTTTTTGATCTCTTGGAATCAACCCAGTTTATCCAAGTCTGCTCACTTTCTTTGAGCGCTATGACTCGCAGGTACTGTTTTTTCTACCTGTCAGCTCACGCAGGACAGGCAGCACCTGAAGCAAATTTCCGTCGCGCTGCTGTGGGGTAAGTAGTATGCTCAAAAGTACATTTGGCATGCAGGTACGTGAGCAGCCGAGCCCAACACCAGTTTCACCCTTTCTATTCGTGCTCATCAGGCAGTCACAGTCTCCGAGTTTGAGTCAACCTCATGCAGGAAATTCAACAGATGTACTCATTAGCATACGAATTTGGTTTTGACCCAGACTCACCTGAATCCCAGCTGAATATCTCCGCTATGATGTTTTTTCTTCAACTGCGTACGGTGTACCACGCCGTTTCATGTTTCACTTGGT
>SJOL01011776.1:0-19503 GCA_004794785.1 Opisthorchis felineus | reverse complement strand
TCAGGGGATCTTTAATGAAGCAAACGACGATAGACACAAAAATCAGCAGATTCATATGGGGGATTGTTTAGTCGTTTAAATATCCCCATGGTTTGAACAAAAACACAGTGACTAACATTAATGTCTTCCGGATATCGTCATCAGGTCAGTACATGTCTAATGGTTAAAATAGGAGCGAAAAATGAAATACGCAGCGAAGATTGGTTAGTGAAACGCAAAACGTGGAGACACGAACGATTGGTTGTCTGCGCCCCCACGTCGCATCTAGTTGGATGCTGTGAAACAGTCCTAGAGGGCCGTTGAGTGAATTGGCCGGTTGATTTGTGTCACATGATCAAGGCAGACTGTTGAATCAGTTGCACGCTGATTCTTACAGTTCGGTCATAGAACTATAGGACGAACTCTGATAAGAACGAAATCCACAAGTGGGGCACAAAAATCCATTACGATGTGTAACCGACGTAAAACGGTCTTTTCAGATTAGACTTTGGATCCCCGGAAAATGCAGCCTTCAGTAAAGCGTTGCATTTGAATATGCAAAAGCCAAAAAACCGTGGATTGGTTTCCCATATGACTGGCACTGGGGTAACCTCGAAGAACAGCGTCCAACGGAAAGGTTAAAGATCTGGCGCGTCAGTTTATAATTCACCAAAGTAGTAACCGCATTCGACTTGATCCTGGGATGTTAGATGCTCCTAGAAGCGAATAGTGAGTGTTGAGGGGAGAAAATTAATCTACCGACTCGAGTACAAATACTCCTTGGCAGCGTTTGCTGTACTGTGACGAACCGGTCTTCTATTTATACGGGAAAAACATGGAGGGCATGTATCAAACCAGCCCATGTCTGGGGTCTATAGTCAGTCAATGCAGAAGGTATCGTACCAACTGCATGCGATCCGAGTATTTGGCCTTTACTTCATTAATGTTAAGAAGATCGGATGTCGTGAATTCAATTAATTTTTTGCACTGAAAATTAAGGCTTGGCGAGTCACAGTGTGCTCATCTGTTATCAACTGGGTACCTGCACCTAAGCGCCTTCCAGTTATCCGTTGTGGTTGGACCAGTTAGATTCCATGTCGATAGTTCAAACTTGCTCCAGGGATTCAGATTTTTGAATGAGAGTCTAAAGTACCATAGAAGGCATCCTTATGCTTAAACTTGCTCCGCAGACATTAATTATGTACGGAAACTGCAGCAGAAGTCTCCAATAAGGACAACCAACTGGAGAAACCACATGCACCCAAGTGATAGGTATACCTTTACAGCTGTTTGGTGAATATACATCAGAAACAGAACCTGAGTTTGCTAGAAGGTTTTTTTTAAGAAAGCGAACGGAGTTTGTTGTCATTCAAATGCTTCCGGCCGAGCGATATCAAGACTGCAATGTGTTTACAGTTTGTTCGTTGACATATCAATGCCATACAATCCTATCTCTTCTCAAACCTAAGAGCTCCAAAAACTTTCGGAAATACTCAATCAGTTAGAAGACGCTTGGAACCGATTGAGCGGTTGTCATTCTCGGAAAAGTTCGAGAAACAACCGGTAGATTTGTTGTTGGGCAACGTTTCGATTTTAACACTTGTTGACCCACCCTAAAAAACAAAATCCCTTAGCAGACATCACGATTTAGCATGCCTTGGATGACTGGTTTTCCTTCTGCCTTCAATTTCGACCAACCGCGTAACCTAGTCACATGGCCTGACAAAGCTTTTGTGTCAAAAGCGAAACGTTGCACAGCGATGGGTCTGCCGATTTTTTCCCCAAACTCTTCCGAAAATATCGGGAATGCTATTTTTTCGGACCTTCTTTGTCCTTTAACACGAAGCTAATGCCTAGTATGGTTTAAACAAGGAAATCAGTTTCATCCGGTGAAAGATAAGAGTTTCAGCTAGATTAACTGCAGTCCTTATTTTCAGTAGGTTACCCTGTTGGTAAAAATTTTGCTGGCTTCATCGCATATCAGTTGACGACAACTGTAACAGCAGCAGATGAGTTTTACGATCAAGCCAGTAGTGAGTGTGAAACTGATGCATTGTAATTCACAGATTAACTCCGTTACCTTCTCAAGAACTATCCCATAAATTGCGGCTTTTCTAACGTAGATACCTTCTGTGGTGACTGGGACAAATTTTCCAAGTGGACGGGAATAAAATTCTGAAACAGTTTCTATATGGTCAGCTGGATACGAAGGAACAGAACCCTGCCAGATGAAAGCTTCTGTATGTGGGTAATTTGACCATAAATCCGAAGGCTGCTGGCACGGATCGAATAAATTGGGAAGTGCAAGCACAAAACAGAAAAACAAATAGGGAAACGATACGAATTGATGTTTGCCAATTCGGTGATTACCATCTTCGAGTGCAATACGCAAAGGTATCATCGGAGCTGTTGGACCTGGAGACCGAATAAACTGTTCACCACTTGACGCAAGGTGACCCGTCGGTGAAACTTCACTGATTGAAGTGATTTTACCAAGCTCGCCTTAGCCTAGAACCGACTTCTTGACGATCGGCTTACTGACAAAAAATACGAAGGCACCTTAGTACACTGAGTGGTTAGGTGTTCTAAGTCCGCAGTGGTGCTAGAGGTGACTTTCAGTCGTCACCATCAAATCATCGCTAACCACAGAACGCCATATGGATGCATTCTACGTTCGACTTACTAGTGGTGCAGCCCCTAGTCTATCCGAGACGGGCCTCATTGCTTTCAACTGCTAGGATTCTTTCTCCTGTGTCCGCAAAGCCTCAACTTAATGTCTTTAATATTCTGTAGCGTTAGGCCTACAACAGGGCCGCACGTGATTTCTGTGACCACCGTCCTTTAGACCAAAGTGATTAATGGCCAGCAATAGGTGAGCTAATGCACGTGCCGAGAGTGCGGACTACCAAATACCCATTTGTATGCATTATGGGGTTCAACTCTTCGGTTGTGCCCGTTAGAGTTGGCAATTACGGACCACCCGCCGGGCATACCAATGACTTTTTTCTCCTGTTGACCATGCAGTCCCATTACCTTGCGTTAAAACCGGGTGCAGGACGTCCAGGTGGATGCACGTGTGGCCCAGCACAAAAAGCCTGTATGTGGGTGTTCATCGACACAGTCAATCCGAAGACAAATGTCAACCCAGCACTATACAGCTACCTAATCACCACACTTTTTGGACTCCTTAGCACAACGAAGACCCTCTCATTACTTTGGACGTTTGTGTTTGACTACGCGGAAAAGTCGAGGACAACCAAACGGATCTATCTCACATTATATCACGTGAATGAATGGACTAACTAAAAAATAACAGCGCACGTAAGTCTTGTTAAGTCCATCTTCATCAGTGATGGAGTATTACTCAAGGCCTCCGTAAGGAATATCAAATATCATGATGAAAATTCATGTATGGTTACGGTTAATGGACAAGCCGTCAGTTAGGTGGATTGGAATATGAGTACGTACGGTAATGGCAGGTCAAACAGACCACTTTCGCTCGATTTATCAAAGTTTCACTTCGAATTCTTTACCCAAGGTCATCCTGAAACCATGACATTTATTTGAGTTCGGTAAGGACAAAAAACCTATGTTACAATGATTGTTACTTTCCTAGGCCGAGGTGAAAAAACGAAGGTGCATTATATATATATACTTTATATATATATACTTTATATATATATAAAAATATATAATCTGTCGAAAAACTGGCTGACACGGATCAATTGAATAAAGAGTCTCTATCAGACTGATTTTTTTTTGCGTTTGTTCCAAATCAACGGGGTGATCTTGCCAAAGCACACAGTATCATGTGGATTTCGGCGAAATAGTTTTGCCCACCATTTCTGTGGGAGTTCATTGTTCCATTACTGATTAGTGCCGTTCATTAATCAGACATCTGACCAAAACAACTGCCTATGGAATAATTTAACCCTGAAACAGTGAGTTGTCGACCCACAACCAATGATAAGCCTCAAAATCCGGGAGTCCACGCCGAAGATAAAACGGCATCGGTCTGTGAAAGAAACATCCAGGAAACAGATGTGTCACTACCAAATAAAATCAGCAGAGGGACGATTCGAACAGACCAGGCATTAGCTATAAGCAGTTGTGGATATGAAACATGGTAATACTCACGCAACAAAGTGAAAAGCTGGGTTCCTGGGCTGAAGATGGACTGGTAAAACCGTCTGTCGAAATCTATCTAATTTGGATTCAATTGGACGGAAACTCGCGGACTTCATCCATCTGATGAGCTCCAAGAAGCGCGAAACCGGTCGTGGGCTATCGAAGAGTATTCAGCAACCTTGTGAGTAGTTTTCTTTCATGAAAATATACTGCGATATCTCGAATATCGTACCAACTGAAACATGAGGCGGCCTTTGTGAAGCACATTCAGTTGAAGAATATCATAAAGGGGAGATTCAGTTGAGTCTCCCGTTAAAACCAAATTGATATGAAAAGTAGCTTATTTGTCGCAATCTGTCCAATTTGGGTTCAAGTAGAACATAAGATTGACGGAAACTCGGGGGCTGCGCCTACCTGATGAGCCCCAAGAGGGTCGAAACCGATCGTGGGCTGTCAGAGTTGTCAGAAACCTTGTGAGTAGTTTCCTTTATGAAAACAACAAACTGTTTTGGTGTAGAGTGACACTCTCTTATGAGGGCATGCCATCAAAAGATCATCACCGAGGGGATTTGAAAATGGGAATATTACTTATTGGAGGGTTGATATAAAGTGATATCCTCTGGGACGTGACTCAATTTTATCAAAAGTATGCTTCAATGTCAGGATTTTTTAAAATTTGATGTAATCATGTCACTCGCAACTCTCCTGAAGACCATCAAAATAAACCTGTTGAACCAAAGAATGAAGCCCATACAAATAAGTAAGGACTGGCAAAAAGTTCACTTTTGTTGTTTATTTTGCTTTCCCATTAAACCGTTGAGTGAACTCCTTTTCTATTGGCGATCGACACATAATGCTACCGTAGCAACTGGAACGCAGGTCGAACGCGAGTTGAATATCGTTCATGTTGCTGCGCTTCTATTCTGTCCTCCGTTAGTCTCAAATCACGACAACGATTGGAATTCAGCAGTGACAAAAACTTGTCACAGAAATCCGACCGGTATCCAAGATCACGAAACAGCGGCCCCGTAAAGAGTCGAACATTATTTTGCCGTCTTTGAAACATGTCAGAAACTATGATCAAAATATGAAGGCTTTTTCTGTATTCTGTGTTTATTCCGTAATCGCTTAATCCACCAATGTCCGTTGGGCACCATTTTTCTGCAGAAGGTGCTTCTAAAATGACTTACCGAGTGTCATCATTTCTGAAGTATACTGCTATAATTTGCGCATCTAAAACGCGATGGTGTTATAAGTGTAAAGTCACTAAATGCCTAATCCGTGACCCATGCTGAAGATTTTTCGAAAATAAAACAACGAGCCCTCTGGCCACGATGCCGAATGTGCTCGTCCGTCATCCTGGGACCTCCTACTCTAGACTTTATGGGCTATGAAAGGATGCATCGAGTACCAATTTGTCAAAAATGGATTGGCCAATGTTTCGGAGTCAGTCTATGTTGAGCTCTTGTCTACAGTGTACTGATTCACCGCACATCCAAACAGTTGTTATCGAAATTTACCATTTGCAGGCAAAGCGGTTTTGAAGATGGGTTTGTTTTATGTTCTCCTCTGAAAGATACTTACGAAAAACAACTATGCTGTAATGACATCCCTCCCCTGTGTTTGTAAATGTACGTGTTACATTTGTTGTTGACAGTGATCTACACTTCAACATATCTAGTAGTCATTATGTACTTTTGTCCGGGGTTCGAACCCAACCCTCTCATCTCACTGCATCCTGTTTGGGCTTGGGCAACCGGCCAATGTCTCAGCTATGGTGCTTGCTTCAGGTATTACGGCAGCTAGACACCGAAAGGCCAATACGGCTGAACAGGTGTCTTTTTTCGAAACTATTACATGGTCTCATCAAATTTACGCTTTAGGCTGAATAGGCGCAAATCCAAAGGCATAGATTACGCACTGACGATACGCTCATCTATGCGTATGTGTGCTCACACGTATGGATTGAAATACAAATCCTCAAATCATACAGATTCAATAGATTTCCGAATCATAAATGGACACACAGTAAACTCAGAAGTAACCAGAAAATATCAGTCCTTTACCAAGGTCATATGCCTGTTAATTGAAAAAATGCTGAATTTCTTTATGATACTGTTGGAGTTCTGATGCCACTAGCCTGATTTAAACGTGAGAACAGTTTGACTTGCCTCTGGACTAGCAATGCCGGAGAATAGTACATCTTAGCTAGTGTAAAACTGGCCAGCCGACTCCCTGCCATGGTTTTTATTGGTCCTTTTTCATGAAAGGATGTACGAATAGGCGAAACCAAGGATGTTGAAAATGGATGGTGAACTTAGACGGGACTCAAATCATGGTAGGCTATCAGGCTTTGCGACTGCTGGTAATCGGGTCAGTTACACAACAGCCACAATACAATGGATACCAGACTCCAACTCCATCCAAACGCTCCAACCAATAGATATTAAAACAAAAGTGATATCTCACTTAAGTGGACGTAACTTCATGATTTAAAAAGATGGAATTACGTCAAAAGTAGTATTATTTAGTAAAAAGTAACCAATGAAAAATTTTGTATGCACTCACAGTGGTTAAATCTTGGGAGACTAGGAAACAACGGGATCTGAAAGACACGAAAGGCATGTCTGTGTTTGTGTCTTGTGCGAAAGGCACAAACCAAATTTGAAATGCTTTTGTTTCTCCTGCAAGAAACAACCCGAGACATCGGTGATTTACCTGAATGTAGAACTGGCTCAGCGAAACCCATCCTTCGTCCGCCTTTGTCAAAAACACTGTAAAACTTGCGTAAAAATGATGATCCAAAAATCCAGTCTTGTTTCGACCACGGCGAAGCCCTAAAGTTGAGAAAGCATTCCATTCTTCCGGCAACAAATCGCTGAAAACGAATAGGAATTTTAGTTTCCTGCATTTTGATCGACGGATGTCTTCATGCTGCATACGCCCAGCCGGTATCAAGTGTCATCATGGAAGGTTGGCGAACAAAATGCTTTCTGAAAATCAGGCTCATCCCGGCCAATTGGCTGCAAGTATACTTTTTTCTTTTCGGAGTGACTCTTGTCGAAACTGGAAGCTAAGCACAACCTACGCTGTTCTAAGTGGAAGTCAAGAAGTAAAAAATCTTTCCTGTTTTCACTTCAGAACAGCAAATGTACAGGTGTTGAAAAGTGAGGCTTTCATGTTTTTTTCCGAAGCTCTGGATGCAAAACAAACAATGCTTACGAAGTAGCGTAGTGCAACAAAGAGTAAGAAATGAACGAGACAGCTTAACGCACATATGGAGGATTTAACACTAAAACCTGAAAACTTTATTAGAGACTTGGTGCTTCGATTAAACGTATGTAACTTTTCTACCCAAATTTCGGCCCTTGTGTCTTAATGCCTGCACAAATTCAGAGTTCATCAATTCACCGTAAGTTTTTCTCTCACTGACTTTTATGTTTTTTTGTGTGCGGGTTTTCTGTGTGCTACGTGAAAGAGCTTCATTGTTATATCACGCAATCCTTCCTGGGCCCTGCTTGAAGGACTGCAAAAACTACAGAACAAAGACAGAGGAGACTGGTTAATTTGCTGAAGTCTGACTGTACGATACATTATAGCCCTTGCATGACCAGTCCAGTCTTACGTTCGTCGCGCCCGAGGCTCGTGTATCAATCGGTCCATATGGCGGTTCCCTTACCAGCCAGCGTGGCCTTCTATGGTGGTGGGTCATCAATAGTGAACGCATGAGATTAAGTGTGACGAATGCGCTTCGTCCGAAAGCATTTGCACGTACACACACCTTAAGGTGAGATGCCCAGTACCTGAACTGGTGGTTTGGAGACCCTGATGTGCCTCCAGCTTCAGCGGACTGATGCGTGCGCTCACATATCATCAACAAGTGGGAAACTATCAAATACAATTTAAGTTTCTTGGTGGATGTACTTGAATAACAGATATCCAGACCCAACGACACTGGTTTTCGAATTCGTCTTGGGTTGAAATAGAAACCGTTGGCACTCCTTTATATTGGTTCGGGCTGCCCATTGGTGACAGTAGTCTACGCACGGCAGTGTAGTTTAGCACTAGGGATGAACTGCGACCTTTAGCAAGTGAAATACTGAAATACAACAATATGCATACAGATTTCACGCGGAGCAACTTGTCTGTTCATTTTTTGTGCAGTGCACAAAGCCGAGAAATCGACTCCTCCCATTTTAGCAACATTTTTGGTCCGGTGATGAGTTGTATGCGTAGTCAGCGAATCAGTGAATCGATTTGTTTCTATTTATGCAGCATTCGAATTTTAACGGCCAACAGCCTGAACGTCCATCAGACTACTGATGAACAACTCATTTTCTTGGAGTTTTGCTTATGAGAGGATAATTTCGGCATGTACTTTCACGTAATTCATTATGTCGGAAATGTCAACAACCAGTGTGATTCCTGCAACGTTCACCAACAGGCCACTTGTATCGGAGTTATGCACTGGACTGTCTGTACGAGCCATAGTATGCTTCAGTGCCCCGTATCAACTAACATGATTAAACCTGCGCGGAAGGGGGGGAGTGATTCAAACCAGTGTTGACTGGGCAGAGACGATGGACCTTTGTAACTGATCGATTCATGTTCAAGTTACCTATTTTCCTGATGGCATAAGTTTGATTGCGTCGGAATATTTACAAGAAATGAGCTTTTGTGCCGAAAGTCTCCTGGATTGACGACGAAACGTTTGCAAGGTACTTGTGAGGCTAGACGAAGAGATCGATCGGCAGGCAAACCTGATCAACCACCAGTATTAGATGTTATTATGACGCTGAACTGCATTCAAATTCAATCAGCTACTTGTGGCATCAAAAATGCATATGGCCGAGTCTCAAGCGTTTCGTGGATTAGACTATAGTGAGGGCTGTATTGTTGCGCAGTTGCGAGACTTGGGCACGTTGGGCTGAGGATCTGAAACACCTTCAGACATTTGACCACCGATGTCTCAGAACTATGGTTAGAGTCGGATGGAGCCAACGAATTCTTAATGAGATGATCAAGAGACTGGCACATCCGTCAAAAAACACACCCAGCAAGCTAAGGAGGCTTGGGCACGTGTTACACATGTCGAGTTACAGCCTAGCGAGACGAGCACTGTCTTCCGTAGAAAGCATTGGAATCAAAGTAAAACTTGGAAAAATAGACCTTTGTGATGACGAATTTTTGTCGGATAAGCATTTTAGGCATCCGCAAGAAATAGTTAACGTATTAAGGCTGGAAGTTACTTAGCTATGCAACCAAAGGTGAAGAACATGAAGCTTTAACCTAATGGCTTATCTAACGGGTGGTCAAATGGTATTCATATGCACTGACCTTGATTCACCGGAAAAAAGTAGAGATTGGTTCGTTTCATCCCATTTCCCATTGTTTTTAAGTTTAGTTTGCGTTCCGTTAGGAGTTAGGATTTTGAAAATTTTCACTGATATCTATCTGTGTACATTGTTTTTCGAGGGACAAGCTAATTCAGAAGAAAATTCGTCTGGTTGCTATAATTTTCACCAGTTAGGTGTAGCCTTGTCCGAATGGTCGACTGGGCAGTAAGCAAAAATAAACGGAATTCTAGTGCGTTTGCAATAAATTTTGTTATGCGACGGACCTCGCTAAGGTTGGTTACTTTACGCTGGTGAAGGAATTAGTGACCGAAAATCATACTCTCTTCAATGATGACATGAAAGCTCAAGTACCTCAGCGACAGAAAAAGGCTCACGTTAAAAGAACACAGTCACGAGTGTAAAATTGCAGGCAACGTCATGGTATTTAAAATATATTTCTGACCTAGGATCAAAGCTGTCCCGTCGACATTAGATAACTTGTTTACATCGTCGGCTGTCGCTGTTTAGCTGGCTGAACGTCTAATCTGTCCCGAAGAATCGGCGGCTTTTTAAAGAGGTTCTGAGCAAGTTTCGGACCTTCTGTTGCTTTTCCAGAGACCCGATTTTTGACGTATTCTAACAAAGCATGGACCCAAAATACAACATTGGTGCATCTGTGAACGGTATACCTGCTCATCCTACAGGCCAGAACCATTTGAATAACACCAAGTGTGACGTCCCACTGTCCAAGGTGGCTTGGCAATCATTCGCTATACAGCCGATGACAAGCTTCATTCCAGCCGATAATGTTTAGTTGTTCTGCTTTCTGATGACCGATTAAAAGCTCAAATAATTGCGGCAACATTTCTAACAAAAATCTTGTTACATGAGCAATTTTGACGTATCTGTTTTCAGCATTATCGATGGTGCCTTAGACAGGAGCTTTTGCATGATAAAAAGATGTTTAGACGATCCAGTGGTGAGTTCTCTAAGGAGAGGTCAAATGAAGTTATATGAAGCTGATTGAGAAACGTTGAAAGCAAACAAGTGGAACACACATTCTGACCGAAGAAAACTCACTCTGTCAACATACAAATCGCGCGAAAATCCTAACTGAAATCCATCCAAGGAGAAAATTATTTCGGGAAATTCATCGGCTTCTTTGCAGTCGACTTGCTGTTCTGGCTCCAAATAAACGCCAAGTTGACTGATCAAATTCAGAAGAGTCCCATATGGACATATCACCAAATAAGTACCGGTATCTGCTATCCCAATAAAATCATGGGCTACCGTGTTGCCATTGACTTCCATTCTAAAAAAATAACAGAACTAAAGATAGACGTCAATTTCCAGCCTATTTATTAGCGAGAAAGTACTTCCATATCAATGCCTGAGACGACGTAGTAAACAATGGGCTGAAAGAACCTCTTTTAGTCACATTAGTAACCACCAGACACAAAACGGCGAGGGATTCATTTTGAGAATTGCGAGTGTTACGAACAGACAAGATGAGGTTCATCCTACAGCTAAATGATGTCACAAACTAATGCACTGATCACCTACAAGGAGGACGTGGTCAACTTCAACTAGCAGCAAGTGGGCTTTAACTGGCTGTGAAAACCCTCGGGGAGGTACTGCCAACTCCTAACAAAGTTCTCGAATCACGTGGAATGAGGACTGTGTGACTCCAAGGGGAGCGCTGAGTCGGATGGCGTCACCTGGGTTGATTAGTAAGCTCGACAATTTTGTTGGCAGAACTAACAAATAAAAGCGGAGTAAATCTTGTGCTCATCATCATTACCCGTAGAATATTTTTGGCAAATGGGTTCTCCCAAAAACAGGAATTCTACTCCTAACGCAGTGACGATTACGGTACATGGAAGGACAGGCCTCCGGCGTAGGAAAATGTCGGCAGGTTGGATTACAAGGCAAGCAGGAGGGATCTTGATAGACAGATAGACAGACAGAGAGACAGGCAGACAAATATATAGCAGATAGATAGAAAGATAGACAGACAGACAGATAGACTGCAGACAGACAGGCAGAAGGCAAACAGACAGTAGATAGACAGGCAGATGTATAGAAAGACAGACAGACAGATAGAGTGAAAGACAGACAGGCAGGCAGGCGGTTGTGTGGATGGATGGGTATGCAATTGGTTGGTCAAGCCACCATGCAGGCATTTGAAATTCGCTTTTAAAACCTGTCACCTGATAGTATTGCTGTTGTGCAACTACCGTCAGAAAATGGAAAATATTACTTCACCACTCCACCGACGATTAATGGCTCAAAATTTACAGTTTGCAAAATCTATCGGAAATCAGTCAAGGAGCCATATCACGGGGAATTCCGTAGGGAAGAAAGAAAGATGACGGAACTAGTGTATTACCTGCGGAACTGAACTCTCCAAAATTCCCCGGGAAGCACAGCCGCGTAGGATATTTCTTCTCGATAGTCTTCAGGATTGACGCCGCCAAAGGTTATTTTCCCATGGGACAGAGTGGAACTGGATTGGGGAGCAAGAAAACTATGGATAGTAGGCTGAAAATATTCATTGATTGTTGCCGAGAAGCATACTGTTGAGCAAGCATTCGTACATTTGCTTTGAGCGTTTCGTTGCAGCTACCATCTAGATAAATTCTAAGGAATCACTGCGGTGTTTATACACTACAAAGCCTGTTCCGCCGAGGTTTTAATAAAAAAAAGGCTTCTGCGAAAGGAAGGCTTTTTGATATGCGCGCTTCTGGCTTGTGCATTCTGTGTAGCGAATAGCCAGTCGGTCGAGCGAAAATTCAGAACATAAAAACAAACACCCCAGTCAAATCAGCGTTCGTAGCTGCGTAGATGCTTCGGACAGAATCCCTCCTCATGGCATTTTCAAGGGTGAATAACAGTGAGTTTGAAGCAAGTTATCAGAAAAACTTTGCAGCTGTCTTTAAACCTGTTCGGGAAGTTCTATCAGGGTTGACGAAACAGCGCCTTGGAATGATTTGTATCGTTGCAACAAAGCAGGGGCTCCAAATAGCATGACACTTTCAGTACGTAACTGTTGGATGCAGAAAGCATATGCTTACCTAACTCCCCTGTAGAAAACAACAAGACGGCCACGCTCTACTTAAGCTAGAGAATGTTTCTAAGTGCACATTAGCGTTGGGAAAAAGTCGTTGAGTGTACTCAAACTTCAATTAGTCAGTCACTTGGAGGTCCTTCACCCTCGAAGAGAGCTTGAGCTGTTTGACCACAGGTTTTGAAGCAACTTGAGTGGTTCGTTTGCACAACCATGAGGTTTGTCGTCAATGGCGTAGAATATGGAGATTCGAATTTGTTTCCCCACAAAACCTACCAAACCCAGATCCTATAAGAATTCGACCTCCCGCCATTTGGACAGGCTCGTGCTCTGCACTGTGGGCCTCAGAAATGTCATGGTACCTGTTGCTGAGAACGAAAATGTGTCATACATGTACACATGTGACCGGAGGCCACCAAGCGTGGATAACTGGAATCTGCGTCATGATCGAAGCTGTCTCATTCTATAGAATTACCAGTGCAAGGAAGTGATCCACAAATTATTTGGGATTTCTGGACAAGCAACATATAATTACCGTCTCTACTAGAGTTTGCTGGCACTTTGAGGTTAGTTCTCACAAATCCACATCAACACTCAGTCCTACTCAGAAACCAAAATTAACATGTTGAGTTGTAGATTTTGCAAAGACTACAAAATTTCTGCAAGGCCTGTAGCAAGATGTGTGTCAGCGCAAATCTGCTCGATGAGTACAACCACCTTAAAAGGGATTGTTTCATTCAGTTTTGGGATTTCGAACGAGATATCCGCTGCTCAACAGTGGACAAACTAACCAATCAGATGGTGCTCATCTGCCCTTGAGAGCTGGACAGCCCGCTCGGTCCGGCAAAATAAAGATCTCAGGTGTTGGGTGGTTGCGGGATATTTGATTTGCAAGAGCCTTGCCACCAGTGCACATTTTTTGGCTCTGGTTGAGGAGAAGATCATTTATCGGAACGCAACAGGCCGCAGTAGTTTTACTTGGGTTTTCCAGTCGCTTTACTGTCATAGACATCATTGTAGAGAAGAATACCAACATTGACACTGATGCTTCACTATTTTCCACCTACGAAAAAATTGAGATAATTGCGCTTCCAAATGTAAAAGAAGCCAAAAACGGTCACGAATCAGATCTGATACTAACCAAAGTCATAAGCATTTTGATTTCATTTGTTGATCGGATAGTAACCACAGCAAACTAGACTAAAAATTTGATGTTTACCAAAGCTTAATTGGATCAAGAATTTGCACGGTGGCCCGGAGCACGGAGAAAGATAGAACGGCGCCGACGCTCTTAACTAAAAGGTGAGTAGAAATGTGCCTTATTAGTTGGAGGCTTTGATCGATTGAATAAAATATTCTGACTATCAGAGTGTGACTCTGAAAATCTGGAATTATCCACAGGACCATTCTACCTCGTTCTCTGTTATCTCACAATCGAAGAAGGTAATAGCCTTTGAAGGTATACATCTTGTGGATTACCAGACTTTTTTGTGCCATAAAAGTAATTCCTGAAAAAATGAAAATGCGTCCTTTCTTATGTTGTGAATTGATCCATCAGAGCTTTCAACCTATTATTCATTGTTGTGAGGCTGTTTAATTCATGGAAGATGTCTGGAGGGGTTAAGCCCACTTAGCTTTGGCAGTTGTTCAGTTGTGGTCGTTTGATCACTTTATGATGGCTCGTGCTCATAATTTATGTATCGTTTGATTCAGAGACAACGATGTAATATACTTATTCGATACTAATATAAAATTATAGTAATAATGACTAAGGGTGCCATATTATTACCATAAATTCTATCGTCAGGAAATACACTTCAGGTTTTGACTGACTAAAGAGCAGGAGTTCATAGATGCAAGAGCTTGAAGAACTGTCTTAAGCTTTTACAACTGCTCGTTTATGAAAGTCTGACGTCAAACTGATGTAGATAAACAGCTGTTACTGGGCATTTTACGTCGCTGCTACCGTAACCGTACATTAAATACTGTTGTTATTATAATATATGTTAAACTTATATGTCCTCTTTAGGGGCAGGCTTCTCGGATCGAGGCAGAACCAGAAGATACCAGGTTAAGGACCAACAATAAGGGATTCATTGAGGATTAGTCCCTCTTGAGAATGGTTCGTCCAAATGGAAGAGAGTGAATTAGATTATGCAAAAATCCTTTGGTGGATTTTATGTTAAAAACTACTGGAACATTTGCGCCACCAATTTGCAGACACGGTGCTCTTTGAACCACATCTGGCACATGTGCCTGCACCCAGCGTTTGTGCAGGAATCCGGGCAGCAACAAATACCGACGACCCTTTGAGTTAAGATTGCCACCTCTAGAAGTGGTTGCTTTCTCCTGCACCGTTCGAGCGTGTTTCAATAAGAAACTCCCTCCTAGAAGAGGAGACAGCCACCTGACAGAAGACGCAGTATTTGGTTGTGCACTTGAAGTGATAAGTTCATTTGAAAACAACTGAGTTTCTTAAACTTACCTAGGGTACACGATGGTGAAGACCAGTTGAGAAATCAATTTCTGAGCAAACAGATACTCCAGTAGTGTTTGGTCGAATGACTCCACTGTTTCACTAACTGCCAACCCCAGGTTGCCGTCACTTGCACTGAGTGTAAATAGGCCACTTGCATTATGTACCTGACCAAACTTCACACCAACTACCTTTGTACCACTGACCTGACGGAACAAAGATCAGTTCAGTTCCTACATATGATCTTACATCAAGTGTGTCGGTCCCAAGCGTACCTTCTATGCTGGAACCGTCACCGTACGTTTCACATAGGGCTCCAAGCTTTTCCTGAAACGTTTCTGATGTACCTTTGAATTTGTTGTTGTTCACGAACAATCCCGGTTCACACTTGTCTGAAGGAACCCACAGTGTGCTTGATCCTGTATCAATCAATAAACTGAAATTTTGTCGCGGTGTCCCAAATCCGACGACCACGTAGAAACCCTGTAGATGATTATTATATGAATAAACAAATAGGTCTGCAGACCCCATCTCCAGCAATATACGGTAAAGTGACAGTCTTTCCATTGCTGAATAGATGGTTGGTGAAAAAGTCAAACAACTCACGGATTTGCTGATATACAGTTATACTGAATGAAAAGCAGTACCGGTATATACAACATCAGTATCTTGTTTCGTGGTATCGGGCAGAAATCAATGACCCATATGAGCAAGCGCATTCCATGGTTTGACTATGGGTGGCGATTCGATTGGATGTTCTTCCAGACCAGTAGAGTGACCTTGAGACCACCATATGATTGGATGCATGTGCAGGACATCTCATTCGTGGTGCGTTATTCACAAGCCGCCAGCTTGCTAACCTCTCAACAGTTTTGACAGGCTAAATTTTGACACCACTGATATGTTTGGACACGTCTAAGATAAAAGGTAATTTCGTGGAATAATCAAACGACGGGTGATTTTGGTGGAACTACTGTGTGCATATGTATCCGGCACAAGCAATCACAAATGAAATAATGATTTCCCACACCGACTCAATCAAATAAGACAACAAATTCACTAATATCCAGGAAGCAGACTTTATAATGCTTTGCGCATCATTTTGGCCATCCCCATTTAAACTTCACTGTGTTTTCAAGTGCAAAAAACTACAGATTGATGTCAACAGCACCATTAGAGATGATTTGAACTGAGGCGAGGACATCTACGTCGGCTGTATGAATTCCACAAGCTGTATGGACTTCCAGGCTCAGAGAAGCAATCGAACTTTTGCAAGCTAACAGGTGTTGCTTTTATAAGATACCTCAAGGGATGTACATCCTTCCTCTGCGATTAGCTCTAACTGATTCACAGAGGGACTGTTCCCAAAAACGTTCACCCTAATTTAAAATAGTAATTCTTCGCAATTTCATCGGCAACTAAAAATTAACGTTAAATTTTGAGCTAGTTACATTCAGGGTCTCATAAGACTGCTACAATTGCACAAGAACGCGTGTTCCACGGTTTGGCGCTTTTTCAGTCGGAGCCATTTATAAAGAGACCTCTGCCGGTGGGATGGATTTCCATGGGTAATTTTTTTCAAAAAGTGTTTCCTAACTATTTTTCTCTAGTTCTGTTATAACTATCGTGTTTTGATGTATCTGCATATGAAGTCAATTCCTACGGAATTCAAACAAACTTTATCTTGGTGGCCACAAAGTTATGATGCGGAGTGGGGTAAGGCATAATTTGGTAAACTTCAAAGCTCAGCTTATACTGATGATGACTTACACTTGTTTTGCTTGTCTTCGTTAGTTACTAGAAGGATTCCTAAATGATGACTGCATTTAATTCAGCATCTAATTTGGCGAAACACGCTCATTTGCAAACAACTTTGGTTTTGCGAGAGATTCACCTGGAACCCAACTGAATCTATCGTTTATGATGTTTCTAAGAACATAAGGTTGACGGAAACTTGGGAACTGTGCCTACCTGATGAGACCCAGGAAGGGCGAAACTGGTCGTGGGCTGTCGAAGAATTTTCAGCAACCTTGTGAGTAGTGTATTACGCCTATACAAGCATCTAATTTACTTTATTCTGTTACGTACGAGTTTCGTACGAATGGCCATAAAAATATATTACACATGGAAGGAGACCTTCTGATCAATGAGCAAGTGTGAATCTCGTGAAACAATAAAACGATATCACGAATGATCAAGGTGGAGTTAAACTTGACTTCTGAAACTTTTATGGGAAGATACACAGTGGTAGACAGGCCCTCGAACGGGATAAATTCAGGACAGGAAATAAGAGGGAAATTACGTTTCTGTAACTTGAAGTAGCCTACGAAAGAATGAGAACAAAACGTGTAGCCGTACTGAAAGTCGAGCGCATGGGACGGTAGAAGCAAATTCCGATAAAAGTTGACAATAAAAGTAACGGTACAGTGTGGGAGAAGAGACCATGTACCGATGGCTAGAGAAAATTTGTGGCCTTTCCGTTAGAAACGGCTTAGCGACGATTCGTTCGAAGAATGGATTCGAGAAGTGATATATGGGACGACGGCTCCCTATCTCAAGAATCGGGGCAGTAATCTAGATTAAAGTCTACTAAGCGTAGTAGTTGAACACGTTCATAATAAAACACGAAGTGTTTGAACCACGTGACTCGAAATGCTAAAGAAGGAAAAGTAAATTTGGATTAGTATTTTGAATGCGAACATGAATGTCGGACAGAGAGGTCAACACATGCAGGAGCATTGTAGGGTTGAACTTCACTGCATTGCTGATTATATTGATAATCAGACAGTTGATGCTTTCTGCGCCGCAGTTTTAAGAGGGAAGCGGAACACTGGAATCTGCCAGACAGAGGGTACTGAACAATTACCTCATCTTTGGATAGCGGAGGACAATATATCCTTTTTCACAATGGAAAGGGTCAACGATAGAGGTCACTCTAGCACCGAGTAGAGTATGATAGAGGGGGGCTAAGTTCATAGGTCACGTGATCATCGATCATTCACCACATAGGATAACAGACCAACCAATGAAACTGCCCAACCGAACAACCAATCGTGATCGAAGGTCAGCCTCGGCTAGCAGCACGTATATTAACACATACACAGAGCAGTGAGTGAGTTTTCTTCAGGAATATCCCAGAAGCATAAACTTCGAACATTGATCCGCCCGAGTGTAAGAGCTGGTTTAGTCGTAGAGCCTAAAGCATAAGTCTCCTGATAAGCCTACGCAGAGCAATCGTGTTTCGTTCGGAATCGGATTGTTGGTGAGATCCGACGGTGGTAAAATATTGGCTAAAGGTTAGATCCGAAAGCCAAGCAATCGAGGAGCGTGACTTTATGTCCAAGATTTCCTAAGCCCCTAGGTATTTGAGAAGGCAGCGCCAAGGCTCCTGCCAACAGAAACCTTTTTCTTCACCTAGACGAAACAACGAACTACCTTTGCAGTTTTAACCCAGAGCGTCCTTTATTATGAATACACATAAAAAATCGTCCAGCTGTAACAACGTTTCGGTGTCTGGCTGCCATGCTACCCGAAGGAAGCACGAGGGCTGGGATATTGCCAGGTTGCCCAAGCCTAGACAGGGGAAGTCGAGAGGCAGAGGTCGGGTTCACACCACGGACCTTCCGGTCAGTAAATTCGCGCTCTAACCACTGAACCACCTCGCCCCGAATACACATAGAGGGTAGAGTTACTCACTCATCCTCGTTTCGTCACTACTTCCCAGCTGGTACGATCGTCAGGTTCACCACAACACTCAAGGGGATCCACCACGTCATTGTAGCAATTTATGGTCCGGTGGTGTCATCAGAAATGCCTCAGTACTCTTTCAGTATAACAAGGAGATATTGTCGTCTATAGTTTAGCCGTATATGCATGTGGAAAAGATGTGAACGATGCACATCCCGTTAACTGCGCAAAGGGTATCAGGTTGGCCCGCACTACCACCCACCCATCTCCAACAGCGCAGATGTCAAATATTTGGTCGTTTCTTTTATCAATCCATCAAGAAAATGTTCAAACCACCTGCAAGAAAATGCATCTTACATTTTTATAGCCACATCCCACAGTCATACATATTTGCTGCTATGATCGTTACATTTTTTCACACTTCTCTGAGAAATTGTAATCATTCAGGTTTAAAACACTTTCAGTACCTAGCTGCCATGCCACGCGAAGAAAGAACGAGTGGCCAGACACTGTCAGGTTGCCAAACCTAGACAGTAGCGATCGATATATCCGGGTTGGATTCAAATAAGGATCTCCTGGTTTGTAGGATTCTGCTCTTTAACGACTGAATTATCCCGAGGTGATGGAGTGAGCACCAAAACTACGTAATCAAATCAAATTGCCCCTAATCTCTAGTAAATATTTGCAAAATCTCCTCACATTACCGTGAACAAATAAGCAGCTCGGTGAAAGGATAATTTCACTGGATGTGTGAAACTTCCCTCTGACTTGTCACTCAAGGAGCCAGTCAATAAGTGATCACATGATGTGGTTGCCTCGATTGAAGGGTG
>SJOL01011775.1:641110-679348 GCA_004794785.1 Opisthorchis felineus | reverse complement strand
ATTTGGCCTTGAGGTAAAATAGCCATTTGTGGCCGACCTTACGCCCGTGTGACTGTCTCACGTGGGAGCCTGTTTGCTCATTTGGTTCTTACTTTTGTAGTCCAAGTGGACCATTTTCTGCTGACGAGTATCTACTGTCGAGGTTTACACATTTTGTGAATTTATGTTTTATGTTAATAGTACCGTATAGAGACCCAGCTCCGACTTTGTTTTGCCTTCCTGGAGGTTCTGGTATTACGCGTCACTCGAAGATACCGTTTTCTCGTTACAATCATACTGAACAGAAGGCGAGCTTCCCAAAAAACTGTGTTGTGCCAAAGTTAATTGAACAACTTCATCTAATTTGTTGCATTTCATGGGTTTTACGCATGCAAGCGGTAATTCACTAATTTTCTAGGTGGAATCTGTAACGGGTATTCTGTGGATGTTATCTCAACTGTAAAGAACACCGAGATATGCTACAATATGCCAAAGTTTGATTTCGTGCCTTATTTCGTTAACCGGCTATGAAATGCCAATGGGCAGCAGTCGATGGTTTTGAAATTTCGCTGGCTTAGACAAAATGCTATGAGCCACATATCACCATAACTTGCAGACAGATTAGACTAACTCCCCGCAAAAGTCGCAACCTCGAAGACCTGACAATTTCGCCTAAAACAATTTGGGTTTACTTCTAGCAAGCGGTGAAAACTCGACCATCCACGTCAAATTTTGAATCCGAGAATTTTTCAAATACATATCTGAAACCCACAACCTGCTGAGTCATGGCAGCCGAACACCTAAGGCAAACCAAAGTTGGTTTTGCCGAAACCATGGGGTATTCCAAATCCAGAATTTCAAACAGTCTTCTTATATTGTGGCTGCACGTGTCAGAGATGCGTGGCTCATAGCACTTTGTTCAAGTGGGTAAGCTTTCATGGTCATCATACACAGCGGAGTTGCATGTAATACCCAGACTTCCAACTAAAGCACTAAACCTACTCATTGCACTATTAACGGAGATAACATTCACATAATGTCTAATTCAAAGTCCGGCTAGGTGGATAACTGTATAGCGTTTATATCCCTTATACTCGCCAGACGTAACCAATCCAATAATTGTATCACCGAAGTTTGGCACATCACAGTTGATTGGGAACCTCACCCTTGCTGGAGTACGGTAACTGAAGATAGGTTGATCCAGTGTGCGATGCTGATGCGACCACGCACCTCTGTAAATGATCCGCACTCCCAGACTTGCACCACCAGTCAGAAGTTAGCGTAGGGTTATCCGACAATCCCTATGTGAATGATGACCATCCTGGAGAGCTATTTTCCAGGCGGAAAGCATAACGTCTTTAAGCTTGAGTACGTTTGGAGGAGCGACGAAATTGCCGAAAAATAGGGCCAAAGATTGCATTTTATTATCGTAACTGAACGCGCTGTTGCTTATTTTGAACGCTTACTGTAACTGCTGGGCCCGTACCTGTACGCGCCACCTGTTATCAGGCCACAGTCATGCATGATAGGCTAACGATGATCCGTCACGTGCGTCGTACATCTGAAATGCCCGTGCCTGAATATTATAAAACCACCGTTGGAGAATTAGGTTTTGATTTACTTGATGCACTGGAAAACGTATAATGGGTAGTAACACGGGTTATCATTTCCCGTCAACCCCCTTCATCCGACGAGAAAGCTGAGATGAAATGTGTATAATATATCAAATGTTGTATTTTCATCAGCGCTCCGGAACATTTTAATTTTTATAGTTGTAAAGGTAAACATACCAAGTGATAAAATATTTTTACTATCAGCGATCTATAACCGGCGTCCAAAATATTTCGGCGATGTCCGGATTCAGTGAGGCCCAGCTGGGTTTCCGCGGACCCATAGATGTCAATATTAAACCATGCACTCCCGGTTGATCAACTAATGGACGGAAGGGATTCCTTGTGAGAGGAAGCAAAGATTGGGGAGGAATGACTCGGTGCAACGTGCGAATTTACCTGGTGAAAGCGTAGAAAATCTAATCCACTGTGTTCTCACAATCATAAGTTTCATGAAGGGTGTAGAATGCGTGAATTATAAATATTCAATTCGCCGATCAAGCGTTTAAGCCATCCGTTCATTCCGTCTGTGTCTGACTGATGGGGCTTAGGAACAAGTGAGCGGTATACTGCGCTCTATTAGGTTGTATTCAGCTAGCCATCTTCGATGAGTTGGGTATGTGAAAATTAAGCCTACAGCAGGGAAACGAGTGGCCTCTGAATAGGGGGCGTAGGTTTAGGCCAGGTAGCCGTGTGGATAGATAAGTGCATATGCAAATACCAGCAGAGGTGTTAACCGTTTGAAAACACTTGGGGGTTTGCACGAAGAATTTACCGTTAGTACGAACGTCCTTGCCTCGCGCCGGTGAAACTGGTAGTACGATAATACTCGCTTGCCTGGACCAAGTTGCCTGAGAACCTGGTTGGTGACGTATGTCGTCTTGCGGTAAATTGCACATCTACTTCTCGAAGTTCCTGCTTGTCACAGTGGTGAGTGGTGTGCATCTCGTACTCGCGCACGAGCCGCTCGCTGTGCCGGGAGACCTTCTGGATGGTGTGTTCCGGGCTACAGATGTACTGTACACACTCTCTCAAAAGCCCTTATGCGTGTTTAATAGGGTTATTGGTCACTTTTTCAAAGTGTACCAACCCATGCTGCGACTGACTGGCCTACTTGCGGGTGGTGTACAGCGAGTGGGCACTTAGATAGGAGACAAAGCCGGGTCAGTTCTCCACAGGATTTCTAAAAAAGGGTGAAATCTGCGTGATACTTATCCAGTGACCAGTTACTCACTCGGGTGCGTTGTCACGGCAAGCCGAGTATCGGAATACTTGCCGGCTGTGATTGGAGATATTCTGCAAGACAAGCGACGAAGTGCTGATGGTACACGCGTGCCCCTTAATGGTATGCCAAGGGTGAGAACAGCACAGCACCATATCGCAGACGAAAACCGCCTTGTTGGCCCGCGTCCGCGACGTCATCTAATCTATGAAGAACGTCCCTGTAGAGTGCTGCGCAACCGTTGTATCTTTCAACAAGCGGAACAGCTTACGCAAGGGCGTGGAAAGCTTGCTTTTGACGAAGACATACGTGATCGGTCACCCGACCCCTATGCCATCCGTCATACGGAATCTGTGCGACTTGTACCTGCGCAGTAAAGATCAAGTGTTCTGGAAAGTCACCCCAGACAATTTATGCAACGCACAGCATCAACGTCTACGATGTCTGAAAAACGTCAGAATAAAACTATTTGCTGCGTGCGAGAAAAACACGGATGGCCAAAACGAGCGCCGTCAGATTCAACCCCAATACATGGACACATTCGCGGAGTTTTGCCAGAAGCAACGACATATCATCCACTCAAACAACAACGGCGTGAGCACCGACCTACTCAACAATGGAGATCGGCACCTGACGTGGCAGCTGTAGATATCTTGGGTTGCAAGCACCTTTCCGGACTCATTTGCAACGTATTGCGACACCTCCAACGACGGAGCCCCGTACTTCAGAAGTATACTGCACTCCGTTATTTCATTGCACGTCAGGCTTTGTTTGACGGTTATTCTGTCAAGAATAAACTTGCTTTCTGGATGGTTGCTCTCCAGGTATTGAGAACTCATCATGGAGTATTCATCATACCGGCGAGGATGGCACATCGCCGGGCACCCGCAGAGCGTGTTGTCCGTCATAGCAAATCCGCTAGACTTACCAGCTGAGACGAATTCCCTGGCCCATGCCCCGTCTGGCATACGTCTTCTGCAATGACAGAAAACGTTTGTACAAAAGTCGCTAGTCGTTGCTCCTTTATGGGTTTGCATGGGCAAAAACGACGTAAATATTTTTCATGTGCTCTTTCAAAACATTTTCGACTGTAATGAAGGGGAAAACGTGGAGAAACCAGCTGCTCCAAAATATCTCCCAACGCCTTCACAAACAGATTACGCTGAGCCATGGCAGCCGTTAAGGTACGAATTCCGCACCCAAAGTAGGCCTTGAGTACGTTTAAACAAATTTCACAAAATACTGGCTGGAAGGATTTGGAGTTTTTGAATAAATACCGCCAAATGCAGAAACCTTATGTGTAACGCTCCTTTGTTCAAACTATGGTTGCAGAGAAATTTAGGATGCGTTTTTGGGGTCTGTCTACAGCAGGAGTGTATTCCGGTAGCTGATACCTAATCTTTTTAATCGCTATAAGTTTTCCTGTTTATCGTGCGTCCGCTTTCAAGGAAAGTGGCAAGCAGCTCTCGCTTCAGTTCTCACCGCACTCGATGGGACTGAATGTTGAAATGCCTCCTTCATTACACAATAGATCTTTTCAAAAGTGTGTGGGGTTAGACGGCGTGGAATCTATTTTTAGCCGGTTGTGACACCGGTCGCTTCGCCGATTACACGGGTGACAATAATCAGTTAATCACGGATTCACGGGTCGATAAGCACAAGCTTCCCACGTCGGGTACATTCCTTCAGTTCAACGGCATTCGTTCGCCTGAGAGGTACAAGCTAAAGCGTTTGAAACACTGAATCTCACTTTCCGAGCATCAAGCGGTAAGTTTGTGAGCGCGAAAACTGAAAGCGATTTGAACTGTGTCCTAGATGCAGCGTGGACAACTGTGGGGGTGTTTTCCACACACAAAATGCCCGAAGTAAGGAGAGCTGGCTAATAAATTCGCTCCCCTCAGTTTTGAAAGTCTTACCATTTTGCTGTCATATATTAGTAAGGTCAGCGTTAAAGAGAACCCGTCAGCCAGAGCTTGTTCAAATAGGCGTATCTCTCCTCGGATTTGACGGTATTCTGGGGAAACTTTGTCAAAGATGTTTGGGCGTGTTTCGCAACCAGCGGATTTGGGGCCCACAACGTACCTTGTAGAACATCACTAGCAATGTTCAGTGAGACTGCGTTCTTCTAGCGTCCTGAGTAGACAGCTTGGTTGTCGCATTCAAGAAGTGGTTTGACGTAAACTCGGCATAATTTTTAGGAGCCCACGCGAGTAACAGGAGAACAGTGCGCTAAATCATCCGAAGAGAAGCGAATACATTCTGAGTTTTTTTCATGTTGGAGTGAGAAGGCTAAGCTCATAACATCTTCTGGTCCATTCCAGCCATCCACGATAAACGCGTGGGCATATTTTCCGCAATTTAGATGGTGAAGATCTGCTAACCACCGCTGGGCGGTGGTTCATTTGAGGATCCATTGTTTTTGAAGAAAAATGCATATGACAAATAAGGATCCGCGCAGAGACGCGAGATTTTTTCCTGTACATGGATTGCGTTGAGCCGTTGAACCAATTGAACTGTTTTTGACCAATCGGAGCTCGCTCTGATGCCAAGCCGCTCGCTTGAACTACAGTTTGACCAATCACGCGCGAAGTTGGCTTTTTGGAGGTAGTGTCCTTTTTAGGCGGTCCACATGGGTGCCACGGGGTTGCGTAGACCGGGCATCTTATCCACGTTTCTTCTCGCTCCATATGAAAGCACGAGGTTTGAATTTGACCCTACCCAAGCGTCTTGTACTTTTCACTATGTAGGCATGAACTTCATGCCCAGCCCTTGTATAAGAATCGGTTTTGGTTTTTTAAAATAGTTTGCATTGAGGTGTATGATCCGCCAAGGACAGCTCAGCGTTTGAGACGCTGGCTGTTTGCTTGCCTGTGTATGGATTGAATAACAGCTGCACTGGATAAGAGCACAGGGCACTTATGAGACCATGGTGGAATTTGCACCATGTTTGAACGCCAAAGCCGTTGAAGCACTGTATCCTGTAGGTGTTCTTTAGCAGTAGGGTTGTCAGGTTAGTTGTGATGGGTTCACCGCCTTCAAGGTGTACAGGACTCAGACTGTATGGACCAGGTCCTTTTTTGCGTTGGAGTGCTCGAAATTCGCGCTGGATTCCTGTTGGCGATGGAGACCTAGGGTTGACGTTCCATTCAGATCCCCGGGATACTGAAATGGATGGTGTTGATGAGAAACCAGCGAAAAAAAACGTTCATCTGTAGCACCCGTTCGGTGCCTGACTGTGATGCCACCGGAGGGAAGCACGAGGACTGGGATACTGCCAGGTTGTCCAAGCCTAGACAGGGGAAGTCAAGATGCAGAGGTCGGGTTCGAACTACGGACCTTCCGGTCAGTAAATTCGTGTTCTAACCACTGAGCCATGTTGCCCCGGAGCCAGCTGAACTGTCCTCCAAAGTGTTCAGCGGTCCATTGTTCAAGAAGACGTTTCTGTGAGTACACTTGCTGTATTTTCGTAAATTTTTCGCCTTCTTCTAAATCACGGCCTAGTCGCTTCCCGCTGAGGAAAATTCTATCTCCCGGACCGTCGCTGTCCATCGGTGTTCTCTCTTGGCTCCTATCCTTGGCTCTACACTTTTCGGTTTTCCACGGATCCGCCCCCGCCATCGTCTTCTTCCTTTGTTACTGGTATATTTTTTCTGGCCTCAACTGCTGCTTTTCGTGACCGTATCCAGCTTTCTTGGGATTGTGCAGTTGACTAGACGGATGGTTTTGAAGGCCATGCACATGGGTTTCACATTTAATAGTCGACCCAGAAAACACTCTTATGCCACGGTGCTGGTTTAGTTCCTAATATTTTGGACCATCTTACCTAGATATTCCTGGAAAAAGCTGGTCGCCTGGGAGAAACACTTCACATTAATCACGCTCCTAGTGCAGTGAACTGTACGACTTTACCTCTGGATTCTATCCTACTGTGAGAACTCGCCACGTGGATACCGTTGCTCCTTTCCGGACTGTTGTCATTGAAATTCTCGGCGTGTTTCAATCATAAGGAGCTGGATCCTAGCAAGTATCGTCCACACGGTGGTGGTAGCACTCAAGTCTGACAACCACGAAAAAGTGACAGCCCTACGTCCGGATATCAGAGACGAAGTGGCTGGACCTTACAACGGCATGACCATTTTTTCACACCCTTAACCCACTGAACTACACTGGATAGTGCACGTGTTATACTCCCAGTGCTTCCAGCTGCCACAGTTTCTTTCACCAGTGATTTGAGGAGATAGGGTAGGTAGCTGCGCATTGGAAGCGGTAGCTGATGTAACTGATGCGTAAATACAGAGTCGTCTGTGGACTTTTAATTGGGGAGATTGGGAGGAAAGCTGTACGTTGAAGGCAGTATCTTGGGTGCACGAGCGCCATTGGAGACGCGATTGAGCCACGTCCGACAGTGTCTCTAGCCGTTGATTTGTGCCATCTCGGGATCCCCGTCCAGGGAGACGGCAATGGTCTTACGCCAACCACTGCAGTTCTGGGTTTAGGCATTTGAGCCAAGTGCTTTGTTTGAGGACCCTAATTGTCCTCTTGTCCAGGCCGTGGCACCCTGGCAGTATCCCGGTCCCTGTACAATCATGAGTTAGACACTTAAATTAATTAACATGGTTGTACGGTAGTGAATTGTCAGTGTTCTCATCTTGTGTTGCTGCCAGTGTTGATGGGGTTGGTGACGGATAGATCATTTCGCCATTAGCCGTAGGTAGCTTGGGTGAATCACTGATTCTCTTTCGTTTTGGGACACGTATATGGATTCAGACCACGCACTTATTTGTTGCTGCTCTCCTTTGCGCTTTCCAGGGGTTCGCACATCTCACCTGACCACTGAGAAGCTCTGGGGCCTCGATGTGAAAGAAGTCAATCAGAGCCACCTGGTGAAGTTCCTATCGGACAAGAAATCTTCCGTTGTTGGCTGTCACTAGAAGCTACCGCCCGCGACTCTGCAAGATGCCGGGCGTTGAGCTTGTGGAACGGCGCGACCGACTAGATCTAAGCGCTGGGTCTCATGCAATATGCAAAATTGTTCGAAGCTCGGACACTTATTCATCCTAGTCGATTGTAAGATACAACTGGACGAACTGTTAAACTTCGAATGAAAAGAAGCATCTACGCGGATCGAGAAGTTTGGTCGGTCCAGATAGCTGAGGGAATGGAGAAAGCGAGAAACTTTGGGTAGTTGCGTAACTATTCTAGCTGATGCATGCAACAGGTGACCGAAGAGTTTGGACCTTATCGTGGTGTGACTGTTTGTGTGCCTTCGATTGAGCGGTACTGTCCGTGCGATACCCAGAGTCTTTCATACCTGGTTGGTCAATGGATAGAGGTCTGACCAACACAGTCTCCTGGCCCTCAAGGTTGGGGGTTGTAACATGTGTGGCGACTTGTTCGATAAAAACGGTAATGCACTTGCATTTTCCGCCAAACACCGCTGCCTAGCGGTCACACTTTTTTAGCCAAAGCCTCTGGCAGAGGACCCCAATCGTCCTCCTGTCTTAGTCTGGGCGCTCTGGCAGTATTCCAGCCCACCATGACGCTTACAACTAAAAATACTCTCATGCCATACTCTTCCACCCCACCCCACCTTACTTTTAGTGCTCTTTCCGCAGGTTCTAGCACTGAGGCTGAGCGCTTTATTCACCGTGCATCATACTCAGCGGCAGCTTCCGTACGTCCTACTTCATTAACAATCCTAAACAATTCAAAGTCTGTTTTCAAACCCCGAAAGCCGGTTTATTTAGCTTCCTTTTATTTTCGCGCACTAAAGCAAGCAGGATAGCATGTGGCTCTTACTCGTACGCTAGATTCCGTCTGCATTGATGTATGTTGTCTGTCAGAAACAAGTATATGGGACTCAAGTACTGTGGTTTAACTGACCGCTCACTCGGTGTCTTCCAGGTTCCGGCCGCGCACTTCTGTTGATGCACAGGCCGCTACAGCTGGATATGCTGTGGTGGGTATTGTGTTGAGCGATCGGACAGCAGCTTCTCTGCTTGATTGGATACCCGTCGATAGTCGCTCCTGTGTGGTCCGTTTGGCAGTGTCTGTGAAAGAATTTCGAGAAAGTGAGGTTCGTATCTGCTTACACCCCAACGGACTGTTGCTCTGAGTCTGCCAAAAACACTTCCTATGGCGATGCAGCTGTTTTTTTTCCAGCGGGCTAAAAGCTCAGACGTAGTTTTGATGACGTGAATGCTCAGGTTGGTAAACTAAGTGCCCCTAAGGCCCATCATCATGGGCAGCACGACATCAGTGTTCAACACTGATGCTTCACTGACGAAAAACCGTGATTTATTTGAAAACCTTATTGTGTAGAAAAGAGTAAAGGTGAACAGGGAAGGGACTTAGTGCTGGCTTACTACAACCATTCCGAGGTGCCTGCACCTCCAAAAGCTCACTCAGGCAATCTGGATAGAAACTGACAAAAAGAACGCCACTGACATCGATAAGAAGCCATATGTTGCAGCTTCTCCAGCCAGGTGCAGTGGGCATCACGCGGTCCCCATCCTGGAAGGCGGAAAACAGCACTCTTCGGAAAATGATGGTTCGACATACGCCATGCATGGCCTAACCAACGCAGCTTCTGGTGTTGATGGACACATTCTTCAATGAAAATTCCCGTTGCACAACCGAAAATTCGCTTTTTACTTGCTTCGTTACGGATTCTCTGACACGAGCCCTTCTCTCTACACGAGCCCTTCTCTCTACACGAGCCATGGCGCTGGGACAACGATTGTCGAGCACCTGAAGATGTCTCAGTTCCGCTGGTCGAACAGGCCAAGTCTCACAGCCATACAACAAAAAATCCCGCACTGTAGCCTGGTACACACGTCCCTTGAGATTCAGGAATGTACCACTTTTACGCCATAGGTATCTCAAATAAACAATCGCGACCCGAGCATTGCAGATTCGTGCATTGACCTCATCTGTCACACTACAATTAGAACTAATACAACTTCCAAGGTACGTAAAACGCTCCACAACTTCGAGTGGCTCTCCCTGGATTGTAGATGGCGTGTTCATGTCTAGGAGCATGACCTTACACTTTGTGGGTGCAAAGTGCATACCAAAGGACGGGATGACTTTGGTCAGTTCATCCAAAAACACCTACGCCTTCTCCTCTGCGGTGACAAAAACGATTTTGTCTGCATATTCCAGATCCACCAGGTTTTCGTCACAGGCTATTTGAACACCGGGGTTTTGAACACCTTCCAGCGTTCGTCTCATTATCTCATCGATCACGAAATTAAATAGGAATGAAGAGAGTGAACAGTCCTGATGGACACCACTTTGTGTACGGAGGCTTTCTGAGAGCTCTCCGTATACTCACGTCCGGGAATCTGAGAATACAAAGAACTTATTATGTTCACAAAATTCCGGGGCATTTCTTGATGAGCTAGCGTGTCAAGGAGAGGCTCGAATGAATGGTCATCTTGGATTGGACACGAGACGCACGGACAACGGGGATCGCTTACTTCAAATATGTGCCGATCACCGACTGTTCCTTCGCCGTCCGAATTTCCGGAACAGCGGAAATCGCTTGATAACGTGGTGCCCACCGACAAACCAGCCCCGAATCCAAATAGACCACATCACCGTCAGTTGTCGGTTGCGAGGGTCAATCACCGCCTGCCGCTCTTTCTGGAACGCCAGCGTGGACTCCGATCATGCACTTGTGTGCTGCTGCTTTTGATTGGGATTTCGAGGTCTACACAATACGCACACACGTCGCTTACCCAATGAGAAGCTATTGGACCCAGAAATTAAACGAACCTATCAGATCCTCGAAAGCTTGCCGGGCGGTCCGATGTCGGATATTATCGACCACTGACAAAAGATATCCAAAGCGCTGCTCAGAGCCAGGACTTCCGTCTGCTATACAACCCAGCCAACCTCATCCAAATATCGGATAGCTTTGCTGGAGGACCGGCAACATTCCTCTACCGGCGACAACTCTACCGGATGCATCATCCAACCCCAGATGAAACAGTCTCCGTGCAGACCGAGAAGCTTGGTGGACCCGAAACGTCGAAGAAGTGGATGCTGCAAAAAATGCCGGGAACATCCGCAAGCTGTTGCATTTGATTCGTTCGACCGGTCCTCGGAAGTCTCTTGTCAGCGAAGTTATCAGGAACCAAAGTGGCTTCCTGGTTTCCAGCAAAACAGAATGTCTGGTCCTGTGGGCACAGTACTTCGAACAGCAATCCTATTGGTCATCTGCTACCTCTCCTCCGGAATCATGGCCTCCAACAGAAATGTGTACTGCGAACATGGAGTCACCTTAAACCTCAGAAGTATCCGATTGTATATCTCCACTCAAGCATCATCTTGCTTTTCCTGACGAGCTTCCACTTGGTCTGTTTAAGGATGGCCGTGGATTCCCCAGCCAGTGCCTGTCTATAATTAATCGTTCAGCTGTAGCACCCTTTCGATGCTTAGCTGCCATGCCACCTGAACGAAGCACGAGGGCTGGGATACTGCCAGGTTGTCCAAGCCTAGACAGGGGAAGTCGGGAGGCAGAGGTCGGGTCCGAACCACGGACCTTCCGGTCAGTAAATTCGCACTCTAACCACTGAGCCATCTTGCCCCAGTGCCTATCTAGCCTGTTTGGGTTTGTCTGGGGAAAAGAGACCGTCTCAGCCAACTGGGGTACGTCAATAATAGTGCTCATTTTCTTAAAGGTATTGGCAGTCAATTTAGCAACCACAAAGGTGTGAGCTTGAATCCCGTTGTCACAAGGTTTCTGGTTTCGCTGATTCTCCATCGTCTTATGGTGGCATGTGAAATCTTGATCTGTGAGCGTCCAACGGGATTCGGGACGGGTAGATGCGGCGTTGACTGTATGTTCACACTCCGTCAGGTGTTAGAGCAATACCATATGTACGGATGACCCACAATCTTGGCGTTCTTGACTTAAAGAGTGCGTTCGATTCTGTCGATTGGTCGGTGGTGTTATTTACACTTTCTCAGCGGGGTATGCGCCAGAAGTTTGTGAACATAATCCGGTCCCTATATCCACATACTTCTGGAGGTGTGACGGTGTATTGTGAACTCCCTTAAAGGTTCCCTACAAAAAGTGGGGACCGAGAAGGATGTCCACTGTCTCCGTTCTTGTTCAACTTCGTCGTGGATGAAATGAGTTGAACCATGGAAAGTCTTCAAAACCCCTTTGTTCAAATTGTTGCTGACAAGAAACTTGCCGATCTGGAGTACACAGACGACGTCGTCCTCATCTTTGAAGACGGAGAAGCACAATCCCTGTTGACTGACTCAGTGGTTGGAGCGCGAATATACTGACCAGAAGTTTCATGGTTCGAACCCGACATCTGCCTCTCGATTTCCCCTGTCTAGGCTTGGGCAACCTGAAAGTATCCCAGCCCTCGTGCTTCCCTCTGGTGGCATGGCTGTTAGGCACCGAAAGGGTGCTACAGCTGAACGAAGCCGACCACCACCATACCATCTTTCGGAACGCACCTTGCGCCTTCAAAGTGCAGTCCGCTTCAGAACATACCCCTTACAATTCAAGGAGAATCACTGGAAGTTGTGGAGAATTTAACATACCTCGGTAATTGTGTTAGCTCAGACGGAAGTGTGCCTGATGAAGTCAGTGCAAGAATCTCAAAGGCTCGAATCACGTTTGCTAATTTGCGTGAGTCACGCTGAAAGTTAGATGCATCTTTGGAGAACATGACAAATTTCAGGTATGATTGGCATGATTGGTATGATCGCTAACTGCATGCTGCAGGCTTCACGGGCCCTGGCTGATACTGGATGCAATGAATGTCTAAAAACAGATAAGGGCATTCAGTCGATGATGGATGCATAGCTGCGAAGAATAGTTTCAAAGATTATGAGCTTTCCTCGCAATTTTTTGGAACTACTCAACAAAGTGTAGGCTGCCGTTATGAGCATCTAGGCGTAATGCAGCTATTTTGATGAACTCCAGACAATGAACAGACTTGTCGCCGAAGCCTGTTTGGATAACCTGCCCGTAGGCGTCTGCATGTTATTAATCTTGCACCAAGCTTAGATTTATTTCGCGGGATTTATCAAATTGATTCATATTCATCTTCAGTTTTTACCTTGTCTCCTGTGTTTTGGCTTCTGTGCTGCATTTCCTAAAGGTTCAACCATGTCAGCAAGGCCAACGGGGAGCAGCCCGACGAAGAACACAGAGTCCCTTTGCTGCGAGTAATCGTATTACGAAGCAGTCTGGAGGTAAAGTCGTACTGTCCTCTGCGATAGGAGTGTGAAGGCAGTAAGACGTTTCCCCCAGGCGACCAGCATGTCCATATTTATGGAAGCAGCGATGCTGCCTTCCTCCCGATGAAGGACGGGTTAGAAATATCAACCCCAAAAACCGCACACTCCGGTCGCCCAACGGTTGGCCGTGACCGCCGGCGCACTATTCAGTAGGGTCGAATTAATTTTAAAACCAAAGACTCTAGTGATGCTCAAAAGGCACCTGTTGTGCGCAGCTGCATTAGGAGCGAGACAATAATGCCTTACTCTCTGCATCCTCGGGCCAGGCCGGCTCCCTGCAGCGGAGTGGGTCAGACTGTTTAGTCATTGGCTCCGTGCAGCTTCCCTCAAGAAAACCCTAACAACCGCTGTCTCGCTTTCCAGATTTTTGAGTCAGGCTAGGGGCATGGTCCTCGAACAAGACACTACATCCCACTCACTACCTTCTGGGTCATATTTTTGAGTCAAACGTTCAAGGCGGGGTACTTCAACCAAACCCCCTTCGGCTTGGGCAACCGGGAATTATCAATCTCCCTTGTAGCTCTTCGCTCACCGGCCTTCCTCCACACCCCTTCCCCACCCGTCGAGCGATACAGTGCCACCAACCCATCTGCCACTCCCTTAGCCACTGTTCCGTCTCTAAACCGTCACCCAGAAAAATAAACCAAAATAATCATTTACTAACCTCAAAAGATCTGATCCACGTTGCAGCCCTTAATGTTCGCACTATATGTCAAATTAGGCAACAGGCATCTCTTGCTGAAACCTTGCTTTCCCTATCTGTTGGTGTATGTTGTGTCTCCGAAGCACGCATACAAAACCCCACTTCGGTCTTGCACCTCAAACCACTTAGGACGAGCTCAGATGTTCCACATTTCACTCTTCGGGTATCCGGTGGTCCTGACGTAATGGCTCGTGGTATCTACGGTGTGGGACTTGCAGTCAGCCCCAAGGCTGAAAGTGCCTTACTGGACTAGATCCCAGTAAACAATCGTCTAATTGAATTCAGCTGTAAAAACCGAGTACTTGCCGTGCAGGGGGTATTGCTGCTACATTTTCGTTCGCCAGTGATTTAGGGAGATGTGGGCAGATATTTACGCATTGGAGGTGGTAGTTGACATAAATGATGCGTCAATACAAGGTTGTCAGTAGAATTTTCATTGAGGAGATCGGGAGGGAAAGTTATGCATCGAAGGCAACAGCTGGATGCTTGCGCGCCACTGGGCCAAAGCTGACAGTGTCTCTGACCATTGATGTATCCCGTCTTGGAGTCCTCATCTAGGGAGACGGGAATGATCAGCACAGTTGAGTTTGCTGGTGATGACCTCTGTACTTCGCTACCACGTCATTATTTGACCTCCCCTGGCTCGTTTTCATCCTTCGCGTGGTTTTGCTAAAGGGCTTTTCGAGGAATTCGACCGACTGGTATACCTAGCACGTGACCATGCCAACGCAACGTATGGATTGTGATCGATTCATCTATTGTGGCCTTAGACAAGTTGTTTTCGGATGCGAGTTTCTGCTATTTGTTTAGCTGGTGCCACACCAGCCTGCATTTAATTTGAACAATGATTATTCTTCGGAAGACTTCGGTGTTTGGCCCGAAAGATTTTGTGCAAACGGTGCAAGTGAAATTGGTCAAGAATCCAAACATGGTGTCTGTGTACTGCCCAGGTCTCACTGGTGCCATTAGTGAAGAAAGCGTACTTGAGCATTACTGATCCGGCGTTCCCACCAGACTCGGACAATGCTGTCATGACATTGATAGTCAAAATTTGGAAGTTTCTTGACGTCTTCCGCTCTCAGCTGCTAGGTTTCTGATCCGTACAATATGGAAGATCAGGCTTTTTTCCTCACCGACAACATCAAGTGCTTAAAATCTCTTGTTTCGTTGGAGCTCTCAGTAAACCAGGATCTGACAGAGGAGGTCTTTCTGCGCAATAAGACTGGTCTAGGGTGGCATCTTGGAGTCGCCAACTCACTTTCGAATCCTCCTTCCTGTGGCCTACATATTCAACTCTATTCATAAATTTTCAAATACGGATACGGAAACTTATATTCTTGTGCATCGCTTTTTCTCGCGTTTCGCCAGTCTTATTTTCCGGTCTATCCTGTCTGATGTTGTTGCCATCTTGCGATCAGTCCAAATCAACGTTCTCCAATTGTTTCAACAAGCATTGACCAATTCGCGATGCAATGAGAACAATTCAGGTTCACTCCGCCATTGAAAATCTCCCAGATGACCTGCTACTCCGAATTTTTAGCTTTCTCGAACACGATGACCTTATCCGTTCTGTTTCTCGGTAAGTCGACCTAGCATGGAGAGTAATGTTCTTTTTTAGGGTGAGTCGAAGATGGAATACCATTTCGCGGGCATCCTCTCTGTGGAGTTGTGTGAACCTGAGTAACCTCAAGATGTCTAATTACCGCTTGAAGTACCTGCTACGTCGTAAATTAGTTGGTCCAACAACGCGTGCCTTGGTGTTATGCTGTAGGATTATTTTGACGTCAGGACATATGTTTTAGTTGGCCATTCACCTTCGATTCAGACACCTTTGATCTCAGTTATCAATAGTTGCCCTCAGTTACAACGGTTCTGCATAAGTTCTGGACGGCTGGAAAGTTTTTGGCCAATCGCATTAGCTTTGCCACAATGCTTACGCACGCTGAAAGTCAATCACCTGGTCGTGAAACATTGGTAAGCACAACCGACCAAGGATTCGTTTTATTTCTTGGTTGGCCAACTGTTGTCATATCCGGTTTGTAC
This sequence comes from Opisthorchis felineus, assembly GCA_004794785.1. Classification (NCBI taxonomy): domain Eukaryota; kingdom Metazoa; phylum Platyhelminthes; class Trematoda; order Opisthorchiida; family Opisthorchiidae; genus Opisthorchis; species Opisthorchis felineus. The sequence goes on along the minus strand of SJOL01011775.1, from coordinate 663,522 downwards.
TATTTGGATGCGGAATTACATCTGTGACAGATTGGCTGGTCTTGAACATGGCTGTTTGAGCCCAGTATCCTTCGGTTGTACGCTCGACTTGCTTGTATTGGTAGAATTTCGCGCACGATGTGGTTGTCCTCAGAGGTATACTTTGTGCGGAAAAGGATAATTGGATCTTTAAGTAGCATATGGATTTTCGAATTGGCAATTGGCTGTCCCGTTGGGACAGCGTTGTTGCCAGTAGGGTATAAGGCTTGTCATGACATCTTGAATGGCCGCTGGTGCCATCGACTAGAGTGAAAGGTGTTCCATGGCAAGAGATGATGATTGACTAACGTATCCAATCAGCTGTTGATGTGTAGATAGTGCACAATATTCCCGTGTGATTCGGTCAAAGTGAAAAGCACTGTGACGTTGCTGCACAGCCAACTCAGGAAAATTTACAAAAGCGGGAATTTTTGTGACTAGACGAGGTGATCGATCTATGCCTAACTGGACAACCGCCAAGGGCATCCCTCCCTAGTGTCAGATAGACACAACCTACTCAATACCCTTAAACGGGGTTGAAACGAAGGGGCTACTAGTTGCTAGAACCAATAATAAGGAAAGGGTTTGAGTGATAATAGGCAACTCCACCGTGCATCAAGCTGTCCAGCCCAGAAACATATTCCTGCCTGTAGCCTTCTATGCGGTGTTAATTTGGTTCGCAAAAAATCACATACTGGGGGAAGATCCTATCCTATCTTTTCCTATTTTGGTTGAAACCACCATCTCGTACTCCGTGATCATCCAGGCAGACTGTTTGTTTTCGCGTGTTTTTCTTATTGAGTTCAGCTATTAAACGCCGTTGTGCAGATCCGAAACAGGGTCAGCAATCCGTCTAGTGTGACAATGAACTTATGAATCAGTAAATATGGATTCCACACATTACCTAAGCTACATCGCATCACTCTTGAGGTCTTCGTTCGCCTCGGAACCACTTATAACTACCTTTGATCGATGTGGGGGTTCAATGAATGTCAAGCTATACGTAGGCCTTCAGTCTAGTAGTAAGCCTTAGAAGGCAGTTCGAATTCCACGGGACTCTTGGGGGAAACGAGAATAAAGAGCATGCCGAAGTGGATGTAGGGACTGCTACAATGAGTCACACTCCCCTACTTCGAAGAATCGTAACGCAGTCACATTGGCATACGCTTCTGAAGAATTGGAAAATATCGAAAAAAGAAAAAGTGAAAATCGACCATTCGGTATCTTTTAAAAATACAAGTACGCATCTATGCGGTCAACTAAAATTGAGCACATTCTTTTGGGGATCACAAGCCCTTGATTCTTCAGTTGCAAATGTTTTCCGTAGTGCTTTAATGAAAATGGACAGGACGAACAAATAAATGTAGCTTTTGTTAACAGAACGTGACAACGTGTAAGTAGGAGATGGAACCTGGGTTTTTTGCATTACTGGTCTAGCTAACTGCAGCCGACGATACTTTGGTTGGATGATTTCTGTCGCAGGCGGGATATCCGACGAATGAACGGGCAAAAAATTCTTGACTCATTCAGCGTTAGCACTCGCTCGGTCAACTGCCGCCTCCTGTGGCGAACCTTATTCAAGTTATACGGAAAACAACGTGTTCGCCAAGCTCTCATCCGCTCGAAGAAGACCACCGTCGTATTTCCTTGAAACTGCGCCTACGTGCGCAGGGTCGTTGTGTGGTAAGCCGCACTTGCTTGCCGTGCTAAATGGAACGTCTCCCCAAAATTTCCGTACCAGATAAGTGCCTCCATTATGATTATCGCAGTATGGTGAGAAAAAGCGATATTGACAATGTTTAAATATTTGTAGCTCGGCTGAGTTTATTGGCTCTTGATCTGTTCGCCGAGCTCGGCAGTTGGCTTGCATACGTTTTGTCGCCATGTGAGAGTCATCGTCAGTGCGCTCACTGACGACTCTGCGCAGGTGTATGCTTCAATTTGTTGAGCACCATCGTTGAACAAACCAACCGACTAGAGCGCTCTTTCTCTCATTGTGTATCTATTTATTCTTGTGCTCCACTTCCGACGATGATTATAGCAACTTTGTGCAGCCAAAAATGTCTTAAGTAGACTATGGTCCGATGGTTTATTTACTTAGGCTTATTTAAACAACTGAGGAATATGCGACTGTGGGTAGGATGTCTTTTCCCCTATTTTTAGTTTTTATTAAAAAAACAATATTGTCTCCTAAGAAGAAACAGGATTAACGGGTCGTTCTGGGGGATTCATTGATAAATGCAACAGACATAAATAAATAGTTGATATGGTCATCAGTGTATGCTGACATGAATACTGTCTAGTAGAGCTACAATTTGGCGTTTTTTTGGTGCGAGCTCTGATAAATTACAGGACAACAAGCGGCCTTTGCATCATTGCTAGCAAAAACCTAGATATTTTAGTCGCTGTTTCTTTGGGTTTTACTCAGAATTACGCAATACACTTAGACATGTTTTGGGCTTCCCAGGTGAATGTCCACAGAACCTGGACGAAATAGAACTCAGTCAGCGACGTTTGGTACCATGCTGAATTGTCTGAAAGCAAAAGTTAGAGAGGTGGGTACCGGAAGCTCACTCACATATTTCGGGGGTGCGGAGTCGTCAGGGGATAGATTAACAGGTTTCGTTGCTTATTTGATCTAGTTCTGTGGCCTTAGCAGGTCTTTGCGATTTACTGGAATTTTCCGTAGACGAATGGAAAAGTCCTGAAAATGTTTCACTGTTTTCCTGTTTTAGCCATAATTTTGATCATTTTTGTTTCCCAATCATTCCACAGGCCTTTCAAGTCCTATTCTGTTCGTTTTTTCTCTCGTAAAGCGATGATCACTTGCTAGAGTTTCGCCAACGTTCGACCAATTTGAACCATCTGAATTTAACGGGATGTGGTTGGTTTGCGGATCGTCACCTCCTTCGGTTTCTTGAGGGCACTTCGCTGACTCATTTAGATGTGAGTCGTTGTTACCGTCTGTTCGGGGGTCCCCCTGTGTGTTCCAAACTGGCATCCCGGCTCAAGCTTCTATCGGAAAGGCTTTCACAGCTCTGTCCTAATCTGGTTCATCTTGGTGTTTGTTCTGTTTTCACCCTGACTGTTGAACCGGGTGACGAGAGTATCCAAAACCAGTCACTACTCACTATGATTGTGGAGTCGCTTCCCCTTCTATATTCTCTGGATTTATCCGAAAACACATCTCTCGTGGAATATGTTTCCTGGTGGATCACTGCGAAAAACGATTCTCAGGTTCTTCTACCTTTTTTTCGCACTTTTATTGGTTCGAAAATGAGCCGAAAAGGTACCACGATGGAATTGCACCTGAATCGGTGGCCTCTGGCCTGCACCCACGCCATGCTCATTGCCGCAGATACCTTGCTCACAGAATCAACTTCATCTAAATTTGTACTGCACTTTGAACACCCGTTCCTACTGCAAGAACTTCTCAATTCCGCACCCAAGCTTGTTTTGCAGGGTTCCTTACGCACAGCTGAACGTAAACACAGTCCACCAGACAAGGATCCAGCTTTCTCGACTGCCAAAAGTTCTCGTTTAATTTAGCCGTTTTTTCCTAATGTATTTTATTGTGGTCTCAGAATGTGATGCTTCTTCACACTTTTGTGGAAACGTATTTTATTAAAGCGTATTTTAACTTGATATTCTAATGGACTGGAAAAATCGGCCGTTCGTGAACGAACAGAATTTTAGGTCTCGTGGTTCTCGGGCTGTTCGCAACAATTAGGCGGGCATAGGCTGACTTCGGTTTCAGTTAGTCTTGCCGTGAAACCTCATGCAAAACTTTCACGGCAAAATGCTGTTTAGATATTAAGGGGATGCCCTCGAGACGACCTAACAGTGTACTTGATTTCCCGTACTCCGTCCATTTTTAGTTGTTGAATGACATCGAGGTAGGCGAATAAAGAGTGCGTCGCACCTCTTATTCTGTAGAATTTATTCTTAGCGCGATGTCTGAATCTGCTCTCATTGGACGAACATTAGCACCTAAATGGTATTTTATGCTTTCAAAGTATGGTCACTGTCAGACCTGCTCTTGGACTCGATTTCATCCTGCATTATCTACCGTTGTTCATACTCAGTCATTTCACTCATCATGTTTAGTTCATTCGTTCCTTCACGGGGTTTGTATACGTGAGTCCGTAGAGTTGCTCACCAAGAGTGGAGTCTCCTGCAAATTTTGTCGTCCATAGTTTCCATACGGCATCCAAATAGCTTCGTTTTGAAAGCACAGTCTCTATTGATCCAGGTCCCCGTACAACCTTATTCCGGTTGGCTTATCATAATTGGCTGCCTTCTTACTGGGATTTGATGTTTGCCACGGTCGGTTGACCCTTCCTCTTCAAATGGTTGTTGGTAGTGTGAAGCGATGTAGAAGATTTCAATGGATATTTCGTCCTGCGATTAGTGCTGGGAGCTGTCTCATCCTTATTACCAGTGTGCATCTCGCGAAACCTAAGGCTTGAAAGCCTGCATCTGGGCGAAAACCGGTACTTTGCCCAAATGCAATCGCTAATTATTGATATGCGTCTTTCAGTCCCTAATTGAGGTCTTCTGAATGTAACAATAATGACGTTTCTTCCCACCTCTGGGTGGCACACCATTAAATATGATCATAATAATAGAGTCATTATAAAGACAACAGAGGCTAGTTGCGAATGCCCAACGGTGCATGGAAGTAGGGAGGTCAAGTACGGGAACAACACAAACAGGTTCTTGCAAAACTTGGTAAGATTTAAGCACAGCGAGACCGAAACGCAACCAGTATATAGGTGGTATGGCGTGAAGCTGCAACTGAGGAAAATTGGACTTATGAACGATGCACCTGGCGTCATTAATGTATTTTATGAATAAAGATTGGTAGTTGTGAACCGAATCTGGTAATCATGGCACATATTATCTTGATACCGCGGATTCATACTCGCGCGATACCTTGTGGACTGGTCACCCAGTGAAAACCGAAGGTAATTTTGCCAAGACTGGCAAACTGGACGTAATGAAACTCACTCAGAATCCGTCCAGCCATACTACGTACTTCAGTGTATCATACTGACAGATGCTTCTTAAAGTGAGTGATTTCGTGGCCACAAAACCCCGCCGACTCAAATGCAGACGAACATTTAGCAATAAGGTACCAGCCCAAAACACTGCAAATTTTATCGATGGCCAGTGCTAGAGTTTCGTCATTACGTACGTGTAGTTTCCAAAGCATATTGCACCTATGCGGACATTTTAGTCCATTTCAGGGCCGTTCTAATCACCAAACGCAACAAAATAAATAGTTTGGTTTGCAGCTATCCTTAACGACCCTATTTTTTTTTACGGCGCTTCCGCTCTGTTGAGTCTAACCTAAGAAAAATAGTGTGCGTTGCGAGGTTAACAGGGCTAAACATGTCTGTTAATAGTGCCTAAATACAACTTATCTGCGGATAACATAGTTGTCGAAGACATGTTCTGCATGCTTTACAAGCCTTCTGATGATAGGCACTGCCACCTAAAAAAAACTCAATATTTCTCGAGACTGTCAAGAAGAGACACACGCTGGCTGGCAGCCGACAGGAAATAGGAAAATGCAAGAAGAAATACGAGCCAGTCACGAAACCCACAAGTACCCCCCAAACGCACTTAACCGCGCTAATGATTATCATGCCCTAACCACGCATGATGTAATCCAGTAGCCCTTCATTGCCATAACATTATACTCTGTCGCTAACTTTGGCTGCTTGTCATGAATGCCATGCTGTAACTGTGCGCGTCTCCGGTTATGGGGTAATGCGTCTGTGAACAGCAGAGGAAAAGTGACTCCTATACACAGTGGAAATGTGCCCACAAGTTATTTGCAGAATGTGCACATGGAGTTAACGGCCGAGGTGTTGACCGTCTGAGAGCAATTTGGGGTCAGCATCGAAAACTAATTGACAAAAACAGCTCACTTCTTTCCTTGCGTCGGGCTGCTTGACAGTACTCCATTGTCGTACGTGGGGTAACGTGAATCAGAGCTTGGCTGCACGCACATTTGGTTATGCGGACAAACACGTTGAAAACATGGACGTCAAGCTCTCGAATTCCTAGTCAGCTATCCATCCATGAACCGCTCATCTGGCCGGGAGATCCGTCGGACCGTATTTCCAGGCTATCGGCCGGGCGTGGGTTTCGAAACCCACATTTGCGTTTTCAGGTGGTTGTTGTTCAACTCTCCAAAGTAAACAACCCCCCACTGCGGACGAATAACCCATCTGTGAGATACGGCCTTGGATATGCGGCTGTTGGATGCGAGTCGGTAACCCACCTGATATCTAAACCATACCGAAAGCTACATCGTTTCGTCCGGGAGCCTAGTTCTCACTTTGCTGCGCTGTGTTAGTGAGCAATGCGACAGAATTTGCGCCATCCGCGTTTAGAGATAGCCTTAGGGAAAATTGTTACGTGCTTACTGAACGCACATGCTGTTAACCGCTTGGCGTGCCTGAAGAGACCGCGGCACTGTCACAGCCAAACACGGAGCAATTGCAGCGTCATTTTATTGATTACGAAATTCCTGATCCCTTATTGTTCACCCATCAACTCCTTGATCAAACTGAACAGCGCACGTTGAGGAGCGAATGCACGCTTTCAAAAAACACATGGCCATTTATCCATAGTCCAAGCCATCCGTCAAATGAAGAAGAACAGCTCATACCCACATATCTAAATGTGGATACATAAAAGAATTTACCGAAGACCATTCGTGCTACGCGAGAGACCAACACTGAAAACATCTGGTAAGAGTGGAAACAAAGAAACGTGTTGCTTGCGCGCAAAATGAATGTGGCTTCAACGGCCACCGTCAGATATAACAAAAACCACATAATCCCATTGGTGAAGGTTCCAAAATCAGACGGAATATCGTCTATCAATTGGGCGAAAAGTTAGAGACCATTCAGTTAACAATGTAGGTGGCATTTTTAGGTGTAGATCTCTTGGGAGGTGAGCACTATTCCGAATATATACACAACAGTGCGCCACCTCAGGTGATGGTGTTTATTATTTTCACGAAAAGAAAATTTAAGAATCGTTTAGTGTGGTGATCGCAGGAGAAACTTACTGACAACTGGCTTTGCATTAGGTGGCAAGATCTATCGATGAAAGCGTCATTACACTGGTAAATGTAAATCGTTGCCGGACGACCGATTCAGCGTGCACTGTTTAAAGCAATAGATCTCCAAGCATACCAGCAGAGTTGAGTTCCTCAGCATCAGTTTTTTCTGGCTTGGTGCTTGCTGCAACAACAGAAAACTTTGTTGTTCGTTGAACGTAAATGGTTAGCGTTCTTCAAATTTCAACGCAAAAAGTTTGCGCATTTATTTTTCTCACGATGCTTTGAAGCCTCATCAAAAGCAATGGAGGATAACCGTGAGGATACTAATTTTTGCGAATTTCTCTTCATTGGACGGAGATCGACCATCAGCTGCTTGGGGCAGCCACAGGTGGATTTTGAATATTCTTAAACATAATTTAACGAAACAAGTCGTTTATGGACATGTTGGAGTTTTAGGTGAATGGCGTCAGATGGTGCAGTTTTGTGCATTCAGGGAAGGTGCCAGTGCAACAACCACCGCTTTGCAACGTATAAACCCCTTTGGAGGGCACTAGGGTTTGAACCTTGGGATTTCAAGCCGTCCGCAAAAAGTAGAAGAGGACGGGAAGAACGTCTGGAAAGTCGTTGACCTAGATCAGAGACAGAAGTCACCCAAAACCGTGCCCCGAGGAGCACCAATTGAGAAGAGTAGGTCGAGACTACTCTCGCTAGGAATGTTGTGTCTGATAAGAACTCCCCAATCCATCGTAGAACTTCCCCTCGACTCACATAAGACTCGCGTTCTTGGAGCAGCGAGACGTGTGGGACTCGGTCGAATGGTTTTGAGAAGTCGTAAATATGGCATCCAATATGAGTCTCCATCCTCAGCATCAGCAGAAGAGATATACAGGACCATTGTCTAGAAGATCCATCAGGCTGACCCGATATTAATCCCAAAACCAGCGCGCACCCGGACGGACAAAGATCTACCTAAAAGGATTCGGCTTATTCTGTAAAAAGGTCTCAAATATTTTACCACAAGGGAACTACAGATGACACAGAATACGAGCTGGCCTCTCGAAAAAGGCGGAACCACTGTAAATCAGAAATCCGCCAATGGAACATACGAAAATAAGCCAACAAACTCGACCTGATAAGGAAAAGCAATAACGTGCAGTTAATTAAAGGAGACACGGCAGGAGAAACAAGCCATCCGCGTTCCCCTTGAGGGACCGGAACGGGAAACCCACGAGTGACCCAATAGTGGTATCTGAGGTCTACAGAGAACACTATGCAAGCCTATATTCAGCCCCATCGTTCTCGTCACATCCAACCTTGTCAAGGCGTAACTACGAACGGCCACTAACCGATTTGGTCTTCACGGTGGAGGACGTTTGTCAACTCTTGCGCAAGATCAACCCGCTCTGCGCGTTGGGGCTCGACGAAGTCCATCCAAGGATCCTGAAGGAAACGTCGTACACACTGGCAAATCATTTCTACCTGGTGTTTCGTCAGTCGCTTGACGAAGGCAACCTTCCCTCGGCTTGGAAGGAAGCGATTGTCACGCCAATCTACAAAAATGGTGACCGACTATCGCCTGGCAGCTACAGGCCTATAAGCCTCACTAGCGTGCCGTGCAAGGTGATGGAACGCATCCTGAAGCGAGCCATCCTGGACCACCTTACCTTCAGTAACTTGATATCCCCAGTTCAACACGCATTTCTCGCACACCGTTCTTGCGTGACGAACATGCTCATATTTATGGACAGCTTACCCCAAGCCAAGGACTAGGGGCTCACATCGGCTCAAAAAGCATTCGCCGTTCTACGCATGATTCGGCGCAACTTCTCCCGTGTTACTCGCATGGACTTCCAAATACTCTATGGGGCCTACGTCCGACCGCTCCTTGAATACGTCAACCAAGTTGTCTACTCAGAACGCACGAAGGACGTAACCCTCACTGACCGTGTCCAGCGAGCTGCTACGAAAATGGTTGCCGGCCTTAAATCCGTGGACTACGAACTGCGTCTCGCGCGCTTGACCTCTTTCCCCTCGAGTATCGCCGCCTCCGTGGAGACCTAATTCTTACTAAGGCCCCGTTTGAACAAGGTTTGGCCAACAGGGTTTTCACCTTTGAGCCAGCAAACACGGCGGGGACATGGTAAGAATATTTTCAAGCTCAGAGCGAACACCTTTATTAGGCAAATTTTTCTCTCATTTCGTGCAGCAGCTGCGCGACGGTTGTCCACGCTCCCTCTAGAACCCAGTTGAAAGCACTATTAGACACTTTCCTATGCAAGTCCTCGTGCTGGCAAAATTACTGCCCCGCGCTGAGAACTTAAAGAGCAGTGCTACACCCTTTTTTCGCTTGTGCCTTTCAGGTGAACGACAGCCGCTGAACGACAAGAACAAAACCGACCCAGGAAACTTGGGCAAAAGCCATGATTCTGTGTATCAATCCGTGAATCCGTGAATTGCGAAACGTTCGTTTATATGTGCCACATTCTAACTTCAGAGGCTACCTCGGAGTCTCATAAAAAGCACTAATTTGAGAGGGCGAGTTCTGTACTTTCATGTAATTTGGATGATGAATTGCCAGGCGGGTTACTGAGTACTTGGCGGACATAGTTCCTCACTCCGAAAACTTTTTAAATTGATGAGTAGAATTCCATCACTATAGTATCATTGTACGGGTCTTGGTGACTATGGTCAGATCGATCTGCATAGAGTCAGCAATCCTCATGATCCTAGAAAGTAGAGTCAAGCGTGCATTAGAAGCACTTCTGGGAGAAATCCGAGTACCTAGTCCGGCTCAACATTTTCTCCTTAGGTGAAAGTTTTGCATAATAAACCCGCTGACGGCTCTTGAACCTGGGGCACCAGAAGACAGTATATGTTGATTTTTTTACTTCGATAAGGCCTTCACCAAGACAAGTCACATCACAGTACAATATACTTCAACAAGCTGTAACCTGTAGATCGATGTGCAGGAGATTGAGTTCATCTGCTGGAAAACGAATGCGGAAGGTGCAACCCATCATCGGCTTCTCGGATCCGAGGAAGGTCAATAATGGGGTAACACAAGGGGCTTTTCCCGGAAACAAGCTGCCTGCAATGTATGTAAACCCGTTACCATGTCGTTTCTGTCTGAATTTTGTTACTCGCAGACTATGTACGGCTGTAAAGGGAGACTGACTCCACTGAAGACGATTCGGAAATAGACAGAGGTCTTAACGCGCTGACCGATCGAAGATTAGGACTTAAGCCGCTCATTACCGCCAAAAAATCGGAGGTCACTTTAACGGTATACCCAGTGGACTACCCAGAACTACCCTGCCGGATGTGAAATTATTCTTGTGGTACTGATGGCTGTAGACTTAAGGGAGCCCATGTGGAACAACCTCTAATAAACCCTGCTGGCACAGAAGATGGCTATGATGTCACTTCCTACATGCAACAGTATACTATCCACAGGTTTTGGCCTGATGTTCATGCAGTAAACAAAGTTGACTACACGAGACACAGAAGACGAGCTGGCGTTTCGTAAAATGCAGGACCGCTGTAAATCAGAAATCCGCCAATGGAACATACAAAAATAAGCCACCGTTCTGGACCTCGCCCGGAAAAACAGAAATGTGCTGCTTAAATACATGAGAGATCGCTGCAGAAACAAGCCATCCGCGTTCCCCTTGAGGGACCGGAACGGGAAACCCACGAGTGACCCAATAGTGGTATCTGAGGTCTACAGAGAACACTATACAAGCCTATATTCAGCCCCATCGTTCTCGTCACATCCAACCTTGTCAAGGCGTAACTACGAACGGCCACTAACCGATTTGGTCTTCACGGTGGAGGACGTTTGTCAACTCTTGCGCAAGATCAACCCGCTCTGCGCGTTGGGGCTCGACGAAGTCCATCCAAGGATCCTGAAGGAAACGTCGTTCACACTGGCAAATCATTTCTACCTGGTGTTTCGTCAGCCGCTTGACGAAGGCAACCTTCCCTCGGCTTGGAAGGAAGCGATTGTCACGCCAATCTACAAAAATGGTGACCGACTATCGCCTGGCAGCTACAGGCCTATAAGCCTCACTAGCGTGCCGTGCAAGGTGATGGAACGCATCCTGAAGCGAGCCATCCTGGACCACCTTACCTTCAGTAACTTGATATCCCCAGTTCAACACGCATTTCTCGCACACCGTTCTTGTGTGACATCCATGCTCCTAAACCGTTGTTTTACGTTTTCGCGGACTGATACACGGGCTCGATGTTTTCGCCCAAATTTCCCGGTTCGATTTTTCTCCTTGTCGTTCAACGGCTGGGTTTCACCTGGAAGGCGCGAGCAAAAAACTGTTTAGCAGTACACTTTTATTTCTCAGCGCGGAGCAGTGGGCTTGTCAGCTCCAGGATTCGCATAGAAAGCGTCTGACAGTGTATTGAACTGGGTTTTAGAAGGAGCGTTGACAACCGTCGGAGGAAGGTTATTCCACGCAGCAACTACCAGAAATTGGAAATTTGTTACCCAATTAAAGCGTGCGCTACGAGCTTGAATATAATCATAGTAATAATAATGGGTATTCTCAACTGGTGGGTGGCATACATTAATCCATGACCATAAAGTTACAGTTAGAAGAAGAGCATGACTGGTGGGGTTTTTGGGTACCGGGAATTTCTTGGAAAAGGGACGGCGACATAAACAGTGGGCGTTACCAGAAGTAGACTTGGTCACGCCTGAGGTGGCATGGGTAGGGAACCGAAATTACAAGGGCTCATTCCTTCTTATGGGGAACATATCAGATGAGACAAGATACAATCGTTAAGATTTGAAAGTGGTGGGCATAAACAATACGAGGGCGGGCATAGCAAGAATCTCCCTGCCTGGCACGTGATAAAAATTTAAACAACTTCCAGCTGCAGAAAAAGGGAACCAGAATAACGAATCATGAGAGTCAGCAGGACTGCCACAATCTGACCGGCCGTTTTGAAATAAAGCCTAAAATCGTTGCTGAGGCATCGTATCCTTGGGCTGTTGGGCGTATGGCCAGAGTCACGAAAAGCGTAAGTGGGGAATATGCGGTACGGATAAATGGTAGTAGGAGACTCAGAATCACCGTTTGCAGTGAAACTAGAGAGACTCACTAGTGTTGCTGCTGGAGCGGGGTCGGGTGTAAAGGTTCCTTGGAAGAAGGAGCTCACGCAAACACACAAGAAGGAACGCGAACTACAGAGAAAATGACTGACTTGGTGAGGGGTACAAAGTAAAAGACACCGAGATGTTTAGATCCAATGGAAGGTGCAGCAGATTGGAATGAACGCCTCCCGGGGGCTGCTGGGGCCAGATGAAGATTTTTATTGTGGTTGTAGGTAAGGGAACGAATGGGCGAGAGGGCGCAGTCAGAATAGGAAGTGAACAGTTTCGGGTATGCTACCAAACTGGGTATGGAGGTACAGTGCCGTCACTGCACTGAGATACTTCAGTTTCTGGACAGCCCCGTGATGGACGTCGTGTTTGAGGTAGCTAGGCTGGGATGCACGGTGTTATGAACAGCGGGATGTGGGTTTTCTAGGGGATTCCGCAGGGAGAGCAAGACCAGTGTAATATCGCAGGTAGTATTTGTTTTTTGTCCGGTCGGGGATTCCTTCAGTTGTAATGCACAGATCGGGTAGAGTGGGTAATGGCCAAACAGGACGACCATAGCACGTATTCCCGCAGGTCGAAGCTTGGGCAGAAGATGAGATGGGATGAGATCAATAAAGCCTAGAGAGTTATACGAGTTATCAGACAGGATATAGTCCTTTAAGAAGAAAAGAACTGGACGTTTACCACAATTGGGGTGGTGATAACAAGTCGTTAAACGAGAAGGGATAATGATGGATCTGCAGTCACTTTTCTAGTCATCAAAGTCAAGCTAGGATTGCCAATATATGCTGTTATACTACCTGAGATAGAGGACATTTCGATGTAGTAGGCAGAGGCGGCATGTGATACGTGGATCAGCGGTGAAAAATCTGTTGGCCAAACCCTGTTCAAACGGGGCCTTAGTAAGAATTATGTCTCATATAGGTCGACGATACTCCAGCGGAAGTAGGTCAAGTAGCGAGAGACCCGTTCACTGTTCACGGATTTAAGGCCGACAACCATTTTCGTGGCAGCTTGTTGCACACGCTCAATGAGAGGTACCTCCTTCATGCGTACTGAGTAGACAATGTGGTTGGCGTATTCAAGAAACGCTCTGACGTAGGCCCCATAGAGTATTTGGAAGTCCATGCAAGTAACACGGGAGAAGTTGCGCCGAATCATGCGTAGAACGGCGAATGCCTTTTGAGCCGAGTTCCCATGGTGCAGGGAGAAGGACATATTTGAATAGAGCCAGGTACCCAAATCCTTTTTGGTACCCAAGTGACATCTTCTGGTCCATTTCCACAACGCACGACAAAGGCGTTCCCTGAGTCCCCCCCGAATGACATATGGACGCACTTTTAGTCATTCGGAGGTAGGTGCCAGTCCAACGACTATTGTTGTGCGGCGTCTACATCCATTTGAAGACCACTGGCATTGGTACCCCAGGATGTCAAGTGGCCCGCAAAAAGTAGACATGGACCTGCAAGAACATCTGGAAGGTCGTTGACGTATATCAGAAACAGCAGTGGTCCCAAAACGGAGCCTTGAGGAACTCCAACGAAGACCGGCGCTGGAGAAGAGTAGGTCGAGCCTACTTTCACTCGGAATGTTCTGTCTGATAGGAACGCCTTGATCCAGAGTAGGATTTTCCCTTGAATCCCACAAGACTCGAGTTTGTGGAACAGCGGTACGTGTGGGATTTGATCGAATGCTTTCGAGAAGTAAAAAAATATGGCATCTGATATGAGTTCCTCGTCCTTGGCTTGGGTTAAGCTGTCCATAAATACAAGCATGTTCTTCACGCAAGAACGGTATGGGAGAAGTCCGTGTTGAACTGGAGATATCAAGTTGTTGAAGGTAAGGTGGTCTAGGATGGCTCGCTTCAGAATGCGTTCCATCACCTTGCATGGCACGCTAGTGAGGCTTATAGGCCTGTAGCTGCCAGGCGATAGTCGGTCACCAGTTTTGTAGATTGGTGTGACAATCGCTTCCTTCCAAGCAGAGGGAAGGTGGCCTTCGTCAAGCGACTGACGAAACACCAGGTAGAAATGATTTGCCAGTGTGTACGACGTTTCCTTCAGGATCCTTGGATGGACTTCGTCGAGCCCCAACGCGCAGAACGGGTTGATCTTGCGCAAGAGTTGACAAACGTCCTCCACCGTGAAGACCAAATCGGTTAGTGGCCGTTCGTAGTTACGCCTTGACAAGGTTGGATGTGACGAGAACGATGGGGCTGAATATAGGCTTGCATAGTGTTCTCTGTAGACCTCAGATACCACTATTGGACCACTGGTGGATTGCCTGTTCCTGTCCCTGAATTTTATAGCAGGCTACAATAGAAACTAGCACAATGAGCATGTTCCGTACCGTATCGCGCAAGCAGACATTACTTTTGTCAAAGGCACATTGTTTCTACCGGTCCTCGCACCTTATACGGTTCCTCGTGTTCGCACCACAGTGCGTATTTGTGAACTTTTGTGAAGTAATTTGCGACAGCCACTGGTCTAAGTCATTGGTTCTGCAAACCTGTCCTGTCGTGCCCTCTCCTGATCGCACGCTAGTGGGGCCATTTTTTGACACTTACATCTTCGACCAATGATACTCCAGGATTTTTAACACCCTGCCAACTCGTGCATCGCGTCGAACGCTGATTCCGCGGGCATGTTGATGATGATTCACTCCAAGTGAAGGTAGGTGTGAGGGGCCTTCTCACATACACGCGGGACCTTTCACGACGATAATTGATACTTTCGCCTGTTCTGTGTTCTGATGTAATACCTATTGAGACCAGAGAAAACTGACAGGGTTAATACCTCTTTTGATTAGGCAAGCGTAGAAGCGTAATTGGGACTCACCATATGCTTTCTGACGCTCAACAAAGTCAGTGAAATAATAATCACAGATAACTCACCATCTCTGCTATCCAGTAGGTGCTGGAGCCTTTAATTGTAAGTGGTTATGGCGCACATGTAGTGATGTGTGAATTGTCCGCTGTCCGGGGCACGTATCCACGCGCCATGTTACTTCACTTACAAGCCGGAATTAAGCGGCACAGAGGAAAGTGACCGTGCAAAAACGACGTCAGGTTATATTCCCCGAATTTAATGAACGACCGGATCGCGGCTTAGTACACAAGTCAAAACTGGAATCAGTATTCGTAAAGGACGTGGCTGGTCACTACAACATCAATTAGCAACCATATCTTGCAGCGTCTCCAACTATGCACAAGGGGGGATCACGCGCATCGCATCCTGGAAGGCGAGTCGCACCGACAGTGCTCAAAATTTTCGTAATTGCTTTCGTACCCCTATGTCAAGTCAATGGTTGCCACCTTGCGCCACTGCTAATTGGGCACAGAACACTGCACTCTTTTCGGCAAGCAATGACTCGTCAGGCGCATTACATGACCAAGTCACCGCGGCTTTTGGGGAGTTCAAAGTGCATGTCAGAGAATGCGGCAATTCATCCATAAACGCCTTTGCCTTCCTTTCGTGTCCGAAGATGACAACGATGTCGTTTGCGTATTAAAGATTGACAAGGTTTTCATCAGAAGCTATCTGAACACTAGAGTTTTGAGGGCTTTCTAGCATTCGTTCCATTATTCCGTCGATCACAAAATAGAGGTGTAATGCAAAGAGAAAAGGGGCGTTGGATGCCATTTTTATATACAGACGCTTCTGGATAGCTGTGCGTGTATTCTTTGATTGAGGACGTATCATACTGACAATCTTCCGGGCGTTTTTTGCTGATGAAGCGTGTTAAGGGGAACAGACGCGGTGGACGAAAAAAACTGCGCTTTCGAAATTCAGGAATACCAAAATCGGGGATCCTGTATATGTATGGTGTCGTTCTAGCACTCCCCTGTCTAGGCTTGGGCAACCTGGCAGTATCCCAGCCCTCGTGCTTCCTTCTGGTGGCATGGCAGTTAGGCACCGAAAGGGTGCTGCAGCTGAACGATATTTTTATGATGTTGTTCTAGCACTTGACGGGGTGCGATTTGGTCAGCGCAATCTCTTCCAGGTCGGAATTCCGCGTGTTGCTGCTGTCAAGTCGATGCTTCGCGTGCCTCCACAAGGCGACGAATGATAAACGCGCGGCTTTCGATGCGTAGCTGCCCGGTTCCCGAACTAACTGAACATGCCACCACCTCCAACGCTTGGTCATATCTCTAGCGCTCTCCCATTTCCCGGTGATCGAACCTGTTACAGCTGTATCCAGCGTACTCTTGGTATGTGGTTAATAGCTGATAAATCGAACCGAAATCAACGAAACAACTTGATTCTCACGGACCTGTCGATAATCGACCAACCTGCGCAAAATAATGCAAAACAGAACCTTGGACGTCACGGCCACCAAGCTTGTGCCACGATGGTTTTCGCATGAGGTTGTTGCACCCTTTTTGAAGACTTGGATGATCCGTTACACCAGTATTCTGCTCTTGCTCCAAATCTTCCACAGTAGAGTCGTTAGACTGTTCATCAGAACCTCGCCACATTTTTTGAAGAGTGCGGGGTTTTGGCCATCTGGATCAGGTGCCTTGTCTCGTTGAAGGGATGATGTCTCGCACTGGATTTATGTTGTTAACGGTGGGATGGTGCCAACTTTCCATTCAGACCCATTGGTCTTTTTCAGAGGTTTTGTTGGATAAGGATATCTCAAGTGTTCCTTGAAGTGTTCAGCCCTAAGCTCAAGTCGACGATTTTGTGAGTGACCTGTCGTCCCCTTTTTTTCGCTGATACTTGTCTTCTTTTGATTGGTTGACCGAGTCAGTCGAAATAGGATGCGGCTGTTGATCGTAGTGAAAGCGTTCATTCCCTGAACCCTAGCAATATACCAACATTCTCTGTCATTCTTCAAGCCTTTGATTGTCCTGTGTTTAAGGGATCTGCATGCGCTATCATAATCTAGGACTCATTTAGGTGGTCGACATGGGCTGGACGCGGTACTTACGGACAATGGTGAACGATTGCTTCAGCCACATGGTGTCCCCCAACTGCGTGCCGCCTACACACTCAAATCGACCACATTGCCATCAGTTACCGATGGCGCGGAGCAATAACTGACTACCGCTCGTTTCAGAACACATTTGTGGATTCCGACCACGCGCTCGTCCAGAGTCGCTTCTCCCTTCGTTTTCCAGGGCCGCGGAAGGTGCGGACATTTCGCTTGGCAATCGGGAGACTGGCAGATCCGGATGTTAGACGAATTGTCATGGACTCTAATGATGTATCAGTCAGGCTCGTCAGTACACCGGAATCGAGAAGACAAACGACCTTGAGGAAGTTGTACTTCAAACAACTAAATCTTTCCGAAATATGAAATTCAACTGAACCAGAATATGAAAAGAGTTAACAGTCTACTAGGATGCCGATGAAAGACTGAATTGTAGAAAACACGGTTTCAGTATACAAGTTGTTAGCAAAGGGGGTTTGTTCGTTTGGAGACAGTCCTTTTGACAAGAGTCTCTTCCAACTGCACCGACCATCAGATGTGAATCAATACTGGGACGAGATCGCCACCTCTTCGCAGAGTGCTGGGAGTTTTGCCTATGGCACGGCTCTGTCAGGCCCACTCAAGCAATGAATATCAGACCGAACAGTGGCACTGCTTAAATCTCGGAGAAATATCCCCTCGGGTTGCGAACATAATTTGACTCGACGAATTATCAGACGTCAAGTGAAAATAAACATGCGCGCCGGCCGTGAAGCCCGGTGGACACGGAAAGCCAAGGAAATGGAGGAGGTCCAAAAAGCCGGGGATGCCCGAAGATTATTTCACTTAATCCGTGTGACCGGTCCCCGGGAAACCATCAAGGATCAGAATGGAGCGACCATCATGAATAAAGAACGCCTCAACCGTTCGGCCGAATACATCGAACAACAATTATAGTGGACAGCAGCTGCCACTCATCTGGAACCCACAGCTGACGTAGAACCCCCATGGTCTCGGAGGTTTATGACTGCATATGTTCTCTCAAGGGCCACCGAGCTTCTGGTCCGAATGACCTCCCACCCGCATTGTTTAAAGATGGAGGTGAAATCCTCAGTCAGCGCTTGTCTCATCTGCTTGCCTGCATTTGGGAAAGGGAGACCGTCTCAGACAACTGGAAAGAGTCGGTGATAGTGCTCATTTTCAAAAACGGGGCTCGTAGTGAGTGTGGTAACCACAGAAGGATCAGCCTGACCCCGGTCGTAACAGGACCGTTGGCGTCACCTGTACTTCGTCGCCTTATGGTGGCTTATGAAACATTGACTCGAGGCCAACATGCAGGATTCCCGCCTGATAGGGGTTGCGACGACAAAATCTTCACACTCTGGCAGTTGCTAGAACAACACCGTACGTACCCACAACTTTATTCCGGGCTTTCCAGGTTGATTGATTTCTCCTTGACACGCTGGCACATCAAGTAATGCCCCGGAAGTTTGTGAACATAATAAGTTCTTTGAACTCTCAGACTTCAGGACGTGTGAGTGTATATGGAGAACTCTCCGAAAGGCTCAGTACAAAAATCGGTGTCCGTCAGGGCTTCCCACTCTCTCCATTCCTTTTCAATTTCGTGATCGCAGAGGTAATGAGACGAACGCTGGAAGGTCTTCAAAACCCCGGTGCTCAAAAAGCCTGTGACGGAAGCCTTGTCGATCTGGAATGTGCAGACGATATCGTTCTCGTCTTCTCAGAGGAGAAGAAGGCGGTGTTTTTCGATGAACTGACCAAAGTCATCCCGTCCTTTGGTATGCACTTTGCACCCACAAAGTGTAAGGTCATGCTCGTGGACATGCGGCCACTGAACACGCCACTTACAATCCAGGGAGAGGCACTGGAAGTTGTGGAGCGTTTTACGTACCTTGGAAGTTGTATTAGTTCTAATTGTAGTGTGACAGATGAGATCAATGCACGAATCTGCAATGCTCGGGTCGCGTTTGTTTATTTGAGATACCTATGGCGTAAAAGTGGTACATTCCCGAATCTCAAGGGACGTGTGTATCAGGCTACAGTGCGGGATGTTTTGTTGTATGGCTGTGAGACTTGGCCTGTTCGAGCAGCGGAACGAAGACATCTTCAGGTGCTCGACAATTGTTGTCTCAGGATCATAGCTCGTGCAGGTTGGTGTCGGAGAATCCGTAACGAGGCAGTTAGAAAGCGAGTTTTTGGTTGTTCAACGGGTACTTCCATTGAAGAATGTGTCCAGCACCAGAAGCTGCGTTGGTTGGGACACGTGTTGCGTATACCTAACCATCGTTTTCCGAAGGGAGTGCTGTTTTCCATGCCCAATTCAGAGTGGCGGAAGCAGAGAGGTGACCTACCCTTGACCTGGCAGAGGGTTATGAAGGAGATTACGAAAATCCTGGGTGCTGTCGGTGCTACTCGCCTTCCGGGATGGGGACCGCGTGATACCCACTGCGCCTGGCTGGGGAAGCTGCAAGATATGACTTCTTATCGATGTCAGTGGCGTTCTTGTCAGTTTTTATCCAGATTGCCTGAATGAGTGTCTGGAGGTGTAGGCACCTCGCAATGATTGTAGGAAGCTAACACTAAGTCCCTTCCGCATCCACCTATGTTATTTTCTTCACAATAAGGCTTTCAAATAAATCACGGTTGTACGGTAGCAAAGCATCGGAGTTGAACACTGATGTCATGCTGTCGATGATGATGATGATGGTGATGATGATGATGCATGATCAAAGTTAAGATGCATACCATATGGTCGGCATCATCATCATCATTATCATTATCGTCAGGTGTAAGAACCTCTTACTTTCCGTACAGTGCTTCCAGCTCCCACAGTTTCGTTCACCGATGGTTTTATGGGGTGGGTAGCTACGGTTTGGATACGGGACCTTATGCGCAAATACGGGGTTGTTAGTGGGCAATTAAGTGGGGAGATTGGGAAGGGAGCTATGTATTGAAGACAATAGCTTGTATGCATGAGCGCCATCGGGGGTTCGACTGGGCCATGTTTGACAGTGTCTCTAACCATTGATATGTCCCATCTCGGGCTACCCTTCCAGGGGGACATCAGTGATCGCCTCAATTGAGTTTAATGGTAATGACTTCCATAATTTGCTGCCAAGTCACTGTTTGACCACCCTTGGCTGGCTTTCACCGTTATTGGGTTTGTGCGAAAATGGCCCTTCGAGGAAGTCGGTCGACGGGCATGCAGAGCACGTGGCCAAGCAGCGCACCCTATGGAGTGTGCTCAGATAATCTACTGACAGTGATTTATTTTTTCCGAAAACCATTCGACGTACTTAAGCATTGCTGATCCGGTGTCCCCACCAGACTCAGACAATGCTCCGATGACATCGACGGTCAAACACTGGAAGTTTTTTGACATCATTGGAGCTCAGCGGCCATATTTCGGACCTGTTTATTAATACGGAGCGCACCGCGGCATTGCAAACTCGACCCTTGGGGTTCGAACCCACTCAGTCTTGCAGCAGCAGCTGCAGATGTGGTGTGCATGACACACCCTAAGGCAGAATTATTTAGATTATTTAATATTGTTTGCATTACCTCGGTGTCAGATCCAAGAAGAGCTATATCGATATCTGAGCGAACTCCCTGGGAGCACTTCGACCTCAGGCATTAGAAGCTGATAGTGAGTTTTCCATAACCATATCAATGACGAATTTGAAGAGGAAAGATGAAGAGGATTGCCTGTTTGCCAATTCGATATAGAGTACGGACGTTAAAAGCTCTATGTAAAAGGGATCCCATGGATTTAGCAAGGTGATATTTTGTTTATTATTACTAGACAGCTGGGAGCATAAGGTTCATCAGTCAGATAACTGATAGTCAGATGACGCAGCAACGTTTGCTTTTGGGATGGGAAGGGGTTGGGGAGGGACATTGGTGGACACAGAGCTGTGCGGTCGCAGGCCGAGGAAGGGGGTTTTGTTGAGGTACCTCACCGTGAGCCTTCGACTCAAAGGTCTGACCCGCGACGCAGTGGGCAGTAGGGTTTTCTTTGGGGGCCCTTCCTTGAACCGACGACCCAATAATCTGACCTGCTCAGTCTTGGGAGGTTGGCCTAACCCGAGAGCGCAGGGGGTAAGGCATTGCTGTCTCACTCCTGATGCGGCTGGGTACAGCAGGTGACTTGTGAGCGGCAGCGGACTCTTTGGTCTTCAAAGTGTTTCGGCCGTATTGAATAATGCGCCGGTGGTCATGGTCAACCGTTGGGCGATCAGAGTGTGCGGTTTTTAGGGCCGACCTTTTCTAACCCGTCCTTCCTCGAGGGAGAGCACCGTCCCTGCTTCCTCGGATATGGGCATGCTGGTCGCCTCGGGGAAACATCACTGCCTTCATGCTTCTATCGCAGAGCACAGTACGACCCCCAAACCGCCTGTTAGCGCGATTACTCGTAGTACGAGGTCTCGCTGCTCTTATTCTGACTGCTCCCAGTCGGACTTCCTGGCATGGTTTCACCTCGTGGAACGAAGTTCCAGCCAGTATAGTCCGCGGGAACCTTGTAGAACTCAAGCCCGACCACCACATGAAAGTGACAGCTTTAGGTCGGGACGCGTACCACAGGAGGAACGGCAATCTTTTATTTAGCCTGTCCATCGTTAACTGATTTCCCCATTGGCTGTCTTGCGGTTGGTGGCCTCCAAGTAATTCGGTGTGAGCGTTTGGGCTGTCTTGCTGTCCTGGAGCAGACGATGAACAGAACACAATTAAAGCAGTCGCTCACCAATAATCTTTACGCGGGATATCGACTCCGCATCTACCATCTAATTGCGCTTCTCCCGAGCTTAGTCTTCCAACTTGGGTGTTTATGTCCACCGCTAGAATAACTAAGTCGCCCTTGGTGATCGAAGCAGTCGCCACAGATCTCAATAAAACCCATCCTCAGGCTCAGAAGTGCAGTTATTCGGAGCGTATGCTAATACGACAAATAAACACAATTTACCGCATCGACCTGCATTGATCTTAATTGAGCCAGACAACCGCACTTTGCATAGACGACTGTTTACTGGGATTTACTCCAGTAAAGCATCTTCATCATCAAGGACAGCAACATCAGTGTTGACACTGATGCTTCACTGCCGTACAACCATATGGTTCGTCTAATTATATTTAAAGCCCTAGAGTGGAAAGAAGAGAAAAAGAGTGGGTGAGGGAGGGGACCTAGTGCTGGCCTATGTCAAGCGTTCTGAGGTGCCTACACCTCCAAGCGCTCAATCAGACAATCTGGAAAGAAACTGACAGCAC
>SJOL01011775.1:622387-639873 GCA_004794785.1 Opisthorchis felineus | reverse complement strand
TGTTTACAAACTTCTGGGTAAAGCGTTTCAGCATTTCAGTAGAGCGTTTTCAGCCTTTCGTCTGAGTGCAACTGCCACACCGTAGACACCATGAGCCTTTTCGTCAGGACCACCAGATATCCAAGGGTGAAATGTAGACCATGGGGGCGAGATGGCTCAGTGGTTAGAGTACGAATTTACTGACCGGAAGGTCTATGGTTCGAACCCGACCTCTGCCTGTCGACTTCCCCTGTCTAGGCTTGAAGAACCTGGAAGTATCCCTGCCCTCGTGCTTCCTTCGGGTGGCATGGCAGCTAAGCACCGAAAGGGTGTAACAGCTGGACAGTTATCTTTTTTATCTACTGTAGAGCATCTGAGCTCATCCTAAACGACTTAAGGTGCACGACCGAAGTGAGGTTTCTTGTGCTTGTTCCAGCAACACAACTTGCATCGACAGAAACGGAGAGCAAGGTTTCAGCAAGAGCTGTCTGTTACCCAATTCGACAGTTTGCGGATATTGAAGGCTACAGCGTGGATCAGATCTTCTGGCAGAGGCTAGGGGCAGGGTCCCTGAACAAAACCCTACATTCTCCCACTGCCTTGTGGGTCAGACTTTTGGGTCAAAGGCTCAGGGTGGAATACCTCAACCAAACCCACTTTCTCGGCTTGGGCAACCAGAAAGTATCATCTGTCCTTGCAGCTCTTCGCTCACCGGCCTTCCCCCACACTCCCCACCCACCCATTGTACAGTGCAGTGCAATCAACCCATCTGCCAATCCCCTAGCCACTGTTCCGTGTCTCAACCGTCGCCCAGAAAAATAAACCAAAATAATCATTTACTAACCTCAAAAGATCTGATCCACGTTGCAGCCTGTAATGTGGGTATTCTATGTCAAATTGGGCAGCAGGTATCCCTTGCTGAAACCTTGCTTTCCCTCTCTATCGATGTATGTTGTGTCTCCGAAACATGCATACAAGACCATACTGCAGTCGTGCTCCTCAAGCTGCCTAGGACGAACCCAGATGTTCCACATTTCACTTTTCGGGTGTCCGGTCATCCTCACGCAATGGCTCGTGGTATCTACGGTGTGGGAGTTGCACTCAGCCCCAAGGCTGAAAGCTCCTTACTGGACTGGATCCCAGTAAACAGTCGCCTTTGCTCTGTGGGGTTGTGCGCCTCAATTAAGATTAATGCAGGTCGATGCGGTAAACAGTGTTTGTTTGTCGTTTCAGCATATGCCCCAGCGGATAGCAGTTCTGAGACTGAGAAGGACGAGTTTTATCAAGATCTGTCGCGACTGCTTCGGTCGGCAAGAAGGACGGATATAGTACTCCTGGCGGGTGATATGAATGCCCAAGTTAGACGACTAAGTCCGGAAGTATCACAGTTAGGTGGTAGATTGGGAGTCGTTGCTGAGCCTATAGATAATGGGGAGCGGCCTCTTCAGTTGTGTGCAGTTCATCGTCTGTTCCTGGCCAGTACGAACTTCCAGTACAAACGCTCACACCCAGTTACTTGGAGGCCACCTACCACAAGACAGTCGTGGACTCATTTGAACCATATGGTTATCAGTTACCGATTGAGAGCCTCAGTTAGGGATTGTCGTTCCTTCTGGGGTACGCAACTTGACTCTGATCACTCCATCGTGCGGGCCCGGTTAGCACTTCGCTCTCCGCTGGCACTACGCGTGCCGAAAGAGAGCAGATCCGTTCTTCAGTTTCGACAAGTTTCAGTAGCTGAAGAGTATCGAGCTGATCTGGCTAGAAAGCTACTGGAAACGCACAGTCATGTGGACGACGAAGATTGCTTGGAGGACGAATGGAGGCGAGTTAAAAAAAAAGAATGCTCTCAGCTTTCAGAACTGTTTCTCCATCCCATCTGACTCGACTCAATGAACACTGGGTATCTTCGAGATCAGCAGATCTTGTTGCTGCCAGAAAGGCCATACCAGCAACTAGCGACTGTGATGGTGCACGCATGTCCCTCAAACACCGGATAATCAGGAGCTTGAAGAATGACAGAGAACGCTGGTGGATTTCGAAGGCCCAGGAGACGGAGAAGGCCTTCGCTGCAGGCAACAGCCGCGCCCTGTTTCAAATGACTTGATCAACCGGTCAAAAGTGAGACTGTCAGTGCGACAGTATGCGAAAAAGACGGAACAGCAATTCGCTCCCTCAATCGCCGTCTTGAGCGGTGGGCTGAGCACTTCAAAGAACAGTTCACCTGGTCTCCTTCAACACAACCGCTGGAAGAACCAAGCGGAACCGAATGGAGTATTGACACCAGCTCACCATCAACAATCGAAATCCTGAAGCTCGACAAGGAACGTGTCCCGGCTAATCTACACCCCACGCTCTTCAAAGAAGGT
Source organism: Opisthorchis felineus (assembly GCA_004794785.1). Taxonomy (NCBI): domain Eukaryota; kingdom Metazoa; phylum Platyhelminthes; class Trematoda; order Opisthorchiida; family Opisthorchiidae; genus Opisthorchis; species Opisthorchis felineus. The sequence goes on along the minus strand of SJOL01011775.1, from coordinate 637,525 downwards.
GGCGAGGTCCTGGTGAACAGTCTGACAGCGATACTGCAGAAGAAGAATCTAAGTAATTCTGCCTCACGGTTTGGCATGCGCTTCATACCTGCAAAGTGTAAGGTGCTACTGCAAGAATCGGTTGGCTCGAACCCCAATCTAATGCTCGCGGATGAGTCGATTGAGGTTGTAGAGAAGTTTGTCTACCTGGGTAGCTTTATCAGTCTCGCTGGCGTCGCGAAAGATGGTATTTCCACCCGGATTAGGAGGAGCAGAGCAGCTTTTGTTAACCTACATCACCTATGGCTTAGGCGTGACATCAGCTTATCCGTCAAGGGTCGATATTACAGTGCTGCGGTGTGCTGTATACTATTATACGGATCAGAAACCTGGTCGCTGTGCGCCAAGGATATCAAGTCTTTCAGTGTTTGACCATTGATGTCTTCGGAGTATTGTCTGACTCTGGTGGGAACCTGGCCCAGTCGTGCCTCATTGGTGCTCATGCATCCAAGCTATTGCCTTCAATACATAGCTCCCTTCCCAATCTCCCCACTTAATAGCCCACTGACAACCCTGTATTTACGCATCAATCAGCTCCGGTCTCCAATGCGCAGCTACCTACCGCGCCTCCCCAAGTCATCGATGAACGGAACTGTGGCAGCTATTATCACTCTACGACAAGTTCGCGGTCCTCACAGCTGTTAATGTTTATTATTATTAGTATGGTTTATTTTTTGTGGGCGATATTTTGGGGACGGACCAATGACTATGGAACTGGCAGATGGGTTGACCGCACTGTATCACTCGATTAGTGGGGAAAGGATGTGGGGAGGGCCGGTGAGCGAACAGCTGCAAGGGCCAATGATACTCCTCTGTTTCCAAAGCCGAAGAGGAATTTATTTGGGCTACCCAACCTTGAGTCTTTGAGTCAAAAGCCTGATCCGCCAGGCAGTGAAAATATGTAGGTTTTTGTTCGGAACCCTGATTCAGGAGCCTGACCCACAAGGCAGCCATTGTTAGGATTTTCTTGAGGAACCCTTCCCTACTAAATCGTCGGAGACACTTGGCTGCAGGGGGCCAGCCTGGCTCGGGGACGCAAGGCATTACTGTGTCTTTACTGATATGACTGCGCACAACAGGTGCCTTTTGATTGACACCCGGATCTTAGGTTTTAAGAGTATTTCGGCCGTATTGAATAATACGCTGGCTGCCGCGGTCAGTCGGTGTGTGCGTGTTTTGGGACCGATCTTTTCTGACCCGTCCTTCCTCGGGGGAATTCAGCATCGGTGCTTCCATAAATATGGATATGCTGCACACCTGAAGGAAATGCCTTGCTGCCCTCACACCCGTGTTGCATAGGGCAATACAGCCTTAGCTCCAGACCGGTTCGCAATACGGAGAGTCGCTGTTCCTTGTCGGGCTGCTCTCCATGGCTCACCGGGCTTCCTGATATGGTTGAACCTTGGGGAACTGAGTTTCAGCCAAAATAGCTCGCAGGATCATTGCAACCCCTTAGCCCGACGGCCACGACAAGGTGACAGCTTTAAGTTGGGAAGGCCATTCTCCATATGAACTATGTTTAAAATTTAAGTGACCTTACGTTTTCAGGAATTTGTACTCTGTGTTTCTTTTTCAGTCTGTTTAATGTGAAAAAGATTTCGATTAAAAACCAAGCTGTGGTTGCGCCAATGCGTGCCTCGTGTGTTCGTGTGTCTATATTCATTGGATACCTCATGCAGGCACTGCACTAGCATATTGGTCATATCTTGATTAGACTGACTCATTTAATTGTTGCCTTCACCAATACTCTTATTCCAAGTTTCCTGCTGTCAGAATTCACGTTGTGCGCCGGTTACTTTACCGACTTGGCCCCTGATTTATTGTTAATTCATTGGCTGTGCGTAACCTACTTTGCCGTAACTTCCCCTTATGTCGTAGCACTGTCGCGTCGTCACTGAATCATCAGAATCACAATAAAGAAACTGGTATTCATATTGTAGTTTCATAGTGTGTGATGTGGTTTGTCTAGTATCAATGGTTACGGCAGTTCAATGGGCATTATACTTTCTTCTAACCGTGGACTTCATTCATTTGCATACACTTTTTTTCAGGCCAGCGCGGTCTGTCACCGATCTGTGACAAGCAGGGCGGGCGAAAATGACATCGGATATCGCGAAGCGACAGCGAACAGTACCGTCGGCAAAAGCATTCGAATTTAACTGGCGCAGGCCGGTACCCGATGTACTACAGAATGGCGCTTTCTTTGATCGGCTTGATGAGGTATGTGAACTTAGGTTTTTACCGTCACTGTACACTGCCTACTGTCATCGTGATGGCTAATTCCTATTGGTACTTTCTTTTTTAATCAAATGCCTTCGGATACTCAGTGAGTAGAGTAATCCTAGCCAATCTACGGGACCGTTTGACAATGTGAACACTTGAATTGGTTATATGTATTGCGTTACTGATACGTCGCAAACTAACCTGTATAATTTGTCCGAATTCGCGCTGCCTGTGGACGCTACCCCCACCAATATAGGATTGTTACTGATAACATGCATTCAGTTCGGTCGCATACCAATGAACCTAAGGGTATCATCAGATAAAATGTTTTTTTTTGAGCTCTTCCATAATACATCCATAGCAGTCTTTTTTATCGTTTGTTGGAATAATCGTAACTCATATTTTGACCAATTTCTAACGAGTTGCTGTTGTTTTTTTACGTGTTTGTTGAAGAAGAGTACGGCAACTCTGTCCGAATAGAGCGAAGTGTGGGAAGTATAAGAACATCAGGTTAGTTGTCCCATAGCCCTACTTTTAGCATCTAGCTAGTTTTTGGTGGCGCTTCCAGTTCAAGGTGCTTGTCAGAAAATGCCACGAGAATTTTTCTACCTATCATCTCACTGATGGCTCTGTCGTAACGGGGATTTTTGAATTTAATCAACGGGAGACAAGTTCTTCGTCCTCTCCGAGCTACGAAAACTGGCGAATACACTTGAATACCGGAAAAATCTGGACCAGTTAGTTGCATTCTCATGCTGAAGATCTCTATCGATGCACCTTGTCGTTTTACGCTACACAAAATAGATAACAAATATTGACCGCTGTGGAATATGTTGCATGCTGATTAGAGTCTCCTCGTCGGGGTTGACTAGACAGAAGGAAAGTCTGGATACGCAGTGGAAATTGGTGGTGTACTGTGTGTGGCCATCACTATGCTGTGCATTAGTCTGGCCTCTGTACTTGACTAGCGGGCTCGACGATTGAATTGAAAGAGTGGTATGTGTGTGGGCTGGCGAGAGCGCCTACCGGCTATTCAAATTCTGATTGTGTGAATACTCTGAACCCTGCTGTACGGTCTGTGTTTCTAACGTTCAATCATTTGTTTTAGATACTTGGTAAAACTGGACTTGTATCCCTCAACGTTTCAGATGTTTTCGGTCACTTGAGGCATGTGATCCCCCTTGTTAAACTACTCATTTACCCACCACTGACAGATAGATCAAATTTGTTGTCTTTCAGCGCGTGCTTCTCCTCGTGCCTTCCATTGACTGACCAAATTCGACGAAACGTAGTCTCATTGCTTCGTCTCACTGACTACTTACGTCAAACCCTCCTCCCACCCTTGGAACCTAATCTCTTTTACGCTATCGCAACCACCATGATACAGAACTAGCCTCCATTCCAGAACCATTCAGCTATTCACCACACCCCGTCCCTCACTAAAAGTCATCCATATAAAGTTCCAGTTCGTCGAAGCTTGCGGGAACTATTTTTCCCAAGAACTACTAACTCGGGAATATCTCTCCTCCCTGTTTTCCTAAGTTCCTGTAACGTTCAGGTGTCCAAGTCTCGGGTTAACCTTCACCTATGTAAACCATCCTGACTCTACCACTCGTGTGTCTAATCATTATTTATGGGTCCCAGTTGCTGTGCTTTTTGCTCTATTGTTATCGTCTCTATTGGGACCTCTGATTCTGGCCCCTCCCTTTTTCCGTAACCTACTGATGTAGCCGATCACTACCAGTAATCGTGTTGGCCTCGGGATAGAATTCATACGGACAATAAGATTTGTGGTTGTACTGTTTGAGGTTCGTTGTGTTTATTTCGGAGACACACTAGCTGTTGTTGTTGTTGATGAAACTGACGTGTCTGAACTAAACCTGCCCCACTGGCACTTTAGATTTCTCGCTTCAGAATTCCTCCTTCTATCTGGAAGAATCAGACTATTTAGATCTGTGACACAATCTATCGGTTTCTGTCCGTCTCTTACACTCACGAGGGATTTAGTTAACCTCTTCATTTAAGCTTTTCATAACTTTCTGTTGTTGCCTCTCTGTTAACAGGAAACAGGGACACTGGAAACCGACTGTTTCGTGCGTGTTGATCCGGATGGGTTTTTTATCTACTGGAAAACGGAAAATACTGTAAGTCGTCTTGACAAATCACACCTCCGATGGCTTCGAATTAGTCATTGCATCTATCGGTTTGTTTGTCCCTTTAGCGGTCAACAATCTCAACCAAAAATGTTTGTTGCAGCTGATGGACAGGATGCTTTCACCACCTGGAGCCCTTTGGGTTGTAGAACATGATTAACACGTGCGATTTTTCTGTCACGCGCTCACTCGTGTTCCAGTTTGAGGTACCTGCTGTCACCTTTTTGTAGTGGGTACGGTGTTTTACCTAACATGTTGAACGTTTCCTGGTTTAGAACCATTTCTGGCGGAATAAGGGCGCCCTTTGTTTGATCTTCTTCGTTTAATTCCCATGTTATCCCACACTTTTTTTTCAGGATAGCCAATTGCTAGAGCTTTCCCAAATCAGTGACGTTCGGGCCGGAAGTAAACCTAAAGTGAGTTTTTGTTGACAATCCCGTTTGACGATGTAAAGCCATATCTGCCTCACACGCGTCAGCTGTGCACTTGACTTGCGTGACTTTTCATTTTGTCCGTAGCATCCTTTCATGCCTGTCAGTCTTCAGTCCGTTGCTCATCCGGTTGCAGTTTTCTCTAAATTTAAGGTACTTTTTAACGTTTTATGGTTTTCCCGTTGGCTTTTTCTCGGTTCTGATGACATGGGATGAGTCCTATTGTTGATGTCGTTTTCTACAAGGCTTTCCGGCCCTTGTGGGCACTCAACTTAAGTCAGTTTTTATAGGTTCTCCCGTTACTGAACAGTAGTGGGCATTTTGTGTATTAATCTAACTTGGCCATCTGATAATCGCGAACTGTTTCCAGGACGCCTACTTCTAACTTTAAGTCCAATCCATTGCCTTCTTGTGGCGGAAATGTTTTCAGTAAAGCGTGTATCCAATGTCTCAATCGCTTTGACAGACCATAGGTTTTATTGCAGGGAATCTGACCAAACCTTGATTGAAACCTCTCGCAGGTGCCCAATGAAGCACCTAACGAAGTGAAACCTAATGCGTTTCAAAATCGACGACCTGGTCATTTTTCTAACATTTGGACTGTTTTGCGGTCGCATGCAAACCCTAAGCACAAGTCGCCGTGTCCTTCGGCGCGCATTTTAGCTGAATCATCGGTTGACTGGCGAATGCCGCTAGCAGGTCAGGAAGTGATGTTTCTGAGTCTAAGGACACCATCCGATTGGCTTCAATTGGTGCGACTATCCAGTATCCATCCTGATTTTATTGCCGATCGATGCTTAGGACATTCCAGTCTCGAGCGTGGACACGTCCACCTTTTCAGGTTTGAGAATTCAGGTGCGTTCATTGTGCGCTGATGGAGTAGTTTTAAGACGCCCACCTCACACGTTAGATGTCAGGGGTTCGAATCCCGTTACAGCACCGCCTGTGAGCTCTAATTAGAGCGCACATCCAGTTCCTGTCTCGTGTTGACCAACTAGAATAATCGCCCCGGGACCGAAGGACTGTTCACTTAAGAATGGTTGTTAGAGAGTAGGACTGGAGATTTGTACTGCACAGCACTGAATAGTGAAGTCTTTTCAGCTATTATTAGTAGTTCCTAAGGGAATTTGATTTTTCTTACGGCGACGGGTCTGAATACGGAAAATCGCTCTCATGATATCACATTTTACCGAATTGACAGACCACACTGTGTAGTTTAACTCCATCGAAGACGTCTTGGGGACCTTGTTGAGGTCACCACATATTTTATATGGTCGAGGCTTTGAAGGCGGCAGTCACGCGAAAATGACTCTCCAGTAAGTCCGAAAAAAATTGTGCTAAAGTGATGTATTTTATTATCCAACAATAAAGGTACTTCCTCTCCAAATTAAGTATTCGGTAATGCACTTCATTTGCCGTGGATCATCATCATCATCATTGTCAACTGTAAGAACCGCGTACTTATCGTACAGTGATTGTAGCTGCCACAGTTTCGTTCACCGATGATTTTGGGAGGTGGGGTAGGTAGCTGCGCATTGGAGGCGGGAGGTGATAAATTGGTGCGTAAGTACAGCACTGTCAGTAGACTGTTAAGTAGGGGGATTGGGAAGGGATGTAAAAACAACAAACAATCTTCAGCTCTAACACCCTTTTGGTACCAAACTGACATGTCACACGAAGGAGATACGAAGGCCATGCTGCTTCCAGGTTGCGCAAGCCTAGACTGGAGCAATCGAGATACTGAGGATGGGCTCGAACCACGAACCTTCTAGTCAGTCAGTTCGCACCCTACCACTAAGTTCTCTCGTGAATGTAGTGGCATTTCACACCACCGTGTTATTGTGTATGCTATTCCTATGGGTTCCTGGATTCAGTCGCGAAGGTTCACATGTGTCCAGTAACTACCTGATCTCCTGTAAATCCATTTCAATTGTGAGGTTGCGGAGATGTGTTAGACGAACCGGTTGTTGCAGTAGAATTGTGCTTACGAACATACTGGGAACACAGTCTAGCATGGAATTCAAAGGCTAGTAATTGCACTATTCGCCGGTGAAATTTTTAGTTATTTTTTACTTTTTCCTCAATGTGATACTTCTTTCCAGTGAGAGATGAATGAAATATCCGTCCCCCCAACCGAGTGCAACGTTTTATAGGTGTGTCTACGAAACCTAATCGTCAAGCAGAACCCCGTGTTTCAGCGTTTTATATCGCACCTCCAGAGTTTTTCAAATCCCACAGATTACCTCGGATTCAAGGATTTTTTTCTCAGAAACCCAAGGGGATAGGACTCAGACATGTTCTTGCAATATCTAAGATGGATCGGTCCGAAAGAGAAGAGTGCCCATCAGTCACCAAATCATGCATCTACCCCAAAACGATTACCAGAACCAATTAGCTTCCGGTGAAATCGCGCGACAGGTAGCAGTTCTGTTTATAGAACCCACGCCCTACAGAGGCCCACTTCAGTAATCGTAACCTGATGAACGCAGATTTCCTCTTTACAGCACTATTTGTTCTTAATTATTGGCATATTAGTCACTAGGTGTCCTGGACTTCATAGGGTAAAGCTCAGGAGCGACCATCTTCGCGTCACCTCATACGAACCGAAGCATGGACAGTGTGCAGCGACAAGACTGTACTACCTAGCTACTAAGTTGACATTTTCCAGAGAAGACAACCGTGTTCTGCCATCCAGTTTACGAGCCATTGGAATGGAAGACAGGCTACAGACAGGTTACAGTACGTCCAATGTGGTACAAACTCTCCACGAGCTCCATGAGTCTCATGGAACCATTGCAATACAAGTCTGCTAAGCGTAGGATCTTAGGTGTCCTGTTTCGAGCAGGTTGATTAAACACCGGGAGATAAATTTGCGGGAATCAAATCGGTTTTTCATTCTGAAGTAGGATTCTTGAATCGCGTTTCTGTATTGTTATAGGCGTTGAACAAGCCCTTTAAGCCACACGCTTTGTATTCTCAATGCACTTGACTTGCGGATTCATCCGTAAATCTGACCACACTATTTTCGGGTCCATTTAGACCGGATTTGCTCCTCAACTTGGATCTGTTTGTGTTATCAGTTCTTCTTCGTGCTGAGTTCATGTTCTCAGTGTACGTAGTAAACTCAGTTGATAACTTGTCATTTTTCTAGACTTTTATCACATCCTCTCTTTGAGATAGCTCGTTTTCTAATCATTAATCGTGAAATATGATAGATTGTTCCGCGGACTCGCATCGAAGAATTTTTGTGGCTGCATAGTAATCCGTCAGATACGCGTTCGCTGAGCGAAACACGAGCCGATTATCTTCTATTCGGTTTCCATGTTTGTTCCGAATCTCGTTGATGCTCTTGATTCACACCTATTAATCTTCTCATTTGTATCATACAAGCTCTCAATTAATCGTTCACACTCCGGCCGATTTCCTCATGCACCAGCACATCAATCTGACATGCCGAATGCATTGTTTCAGGTGGTATCTTGTTTCCAATCTTCCTCTCTCTATTTCCATCCCGTGGAACAATGTCAGTATTTAGGTTCCGGTCGACCCAGTTAACGCCGCAGTGTAATGGTCTGGGAAGACTGACGCTACATGTCCTCCAAAGTACTTCGGCCTACTGGAATGTTGTCGCGATTTGTATTTGTTTTATTTTGCTGTACATGCATGCAGGAGTAGAACTGACTAGCTCCCATTTTTGCCTATGAATCGGTTGTTCCATTATCGGTTGTTTATAGAAACTAATGATTAGGGTAAAAAACTCTAGGCGCGTTCTGGTATGAAGTAGGAATGTACTTCCTGAATGAGACTCCGGTGGATATAGCAGGATTGGTTAGCAATTTTCACTGTTTATCGCGGCACCACGCGACCACTAGGCACGTTCGCGAGCATGGTGGGGCGCGTGAACCAAAGTGACTTCTTGTTTCAGCCTGTTCGTTGGGATTAGTCAGAATAAATTCAGCGTGTAGCCGAAACCAAGAAATCACTCCAGTTCATATTCGCTGTGCGGTTAGTGACCACGTGATGCTGTGGTAAATGGTGAAATCTGTTAACGAAAGCGCCACGCGACCGATTCTTTTGCATCCACCCGACAGGCCTAAAGCAGGAGAAAATACAAAGTGGTCATTATATTAAAATTAACTTTCAGATTCAACTCCCAGTCCTGCACCGGGATCGTGAGAAATAGTTAAGAATGATACCTGACCGCTTTCTCATAGTCATAGTCCCTGAGAATTTTCGACCCATGAACTAAACTAAAACTTCACCTTAGTTCACTTGTTGGGGTTGCTAAAAGTTCTCCTTCTGATGCGTGCTGCTGAATTTTTGAGTTCAATCTTAATAGCCTTGTGATTGACAGTCGAACATCGTCGCCGTCGGTCACGTGACCGTGTACTGTCACCACCAGAGTTGCTTTCAACTCGCGGTGGCGTCGCCCCTTTGTTCGCTGGATTTTCCAGCAACTGAGTCTGGCGGACAAAATGGGACGACTTAACAATCGAACTGACAGTTCTCTGGGCGATTATTTTCTGCTGTTGGGCTTTTCGTAGGACAACTCCGAACGCGACTTTCGTTTTCTGTGCCTGTCGAGACGTGAGTGGTATTTCCGTGATTTCTTCCGCATACACTCCCAATGAACCAACTGAGCCTAGTTTGTACCAAATTTCACGAGTATTGATTGGTTGCAGTTCATGTGCAGGTGGGCACAATCGATGAGAACTCCTCTACCTTATGCTGAGTGTGTTCTCCTGCTGGAACTAAGTTTACTGCTTGTCGTTTCCGCTGGACGTATACTACTTATGAATACTTTGAAACCTACTCTTCAGTACACAGACTGCCATGTGTAAATGAGGCTTATATTCATCAGCATCATATCCATTAGCCAATGATTAGTCGGTTCCTTCATGCACGTTCGCACACGTAGACTGGACCCAGCCAACCTAATAACATGCGCTAACGACGTAAATGGGTGAGGTGACATTTCAGAGTAATCGTCCACCGAACTCTGAAGGGAAGGCGCGCTGTCACAGTATTTATGACTTTTTCAGCTGTAATGCAGCAATTGTTTTGGTTTGCGACAATGTCTCTTTAGTTGGGATTGTCTCAAAAAATGATGCAACCATTTTTAAGGGTCCTGCGACTTGCTTTTTTGTCCACATTTGTGTGTGATGCAGGATACTGTAGCATCTTCACGCCATCCGTCCGGAACTATTTCGTTGTCCTCCGCAAAGATCCCTTCCAAGTGGAGTATAAAAACAATATCACTATCATGTCACGAGACCAAATTATTCCACAGAGCCATTGTGTGAGACAGGAGAGCGTATTCCCAGTGATTCTATCGCCTATTACTAAACCACAGAAACAACTTTTTTGGAAATACTGCCAAAAACGCAGCAGCCTACGTTATGTACATTGAAAAACACGATATGCTACGCTGGAGTGCGATGAGTGATTTATGGACATTTGGTCACCATATGACCGCCTTTCGTGTTGGTAACCTTAAATGGTGTCAGTTTCTACACCCGTTATACAAGCCGCAGTGTTTTCCACCCACGGAACCTATGTTCTGTCACAACCCAGAGGCGGATTGCTTACGTATATTAATGATAACTATCAGGAAGGTCAGATTCCTGAAACAACCACAGAACGCCCGGAACATACTGAGACCCTAAAACTTCACCAAAATCTCAATAGGAAAGCCGGCAAGCATCCAGGCCAGTCAGTCATTCAATCAATTCAGCAACAGCCTGGATCGATGAAAGCAAAATTCAAATAGCGTGAGATCCCTTGTAAGTGTTGCACTCGCTCGTTCGCAATAAACCTGTTGTATTTCTCATCGGTGAGTCTTTTTTCCGGCATTAGCCACTGGAGCGGGAACAGCAGTCAGATATAGCAATAACCGACTGCTTCAGTTCCTCAAATGGTGCTTACATCGAGTTGTTTTTGTTAGCAATGACCAATATCGTCTGAGTAGACCAAAGTCCATTAAATAGACGACAACAAGTTTGGGGCTTGAGATAGGTTTAGCTCAGCAACCAATACCATATAAAGAGGGTGTATTACATGACGCAATTTTCACGGGTGGTGCCAACCCAAAAGCTGTCGATAGGGAATGTCAGTTAGAACTGAGTCGCGTTGTTTCTAACACCCCTGAATCTAGAAAATAACCGGGTATTGTCATACAAAAGTTTCATTCCATTTCACTCGGTTGTCGGTACTGGGTGAGCAACCAGACCCTCAGACTTCTCCGCTTTGGTGATCTTTGTCTACTGACAAAAGCCATGCTACCCGAATGAGTCCCAAGAGGTGGGGATACCGGAACCTTATGAGTAGTGCATTCTATCAAAAAGACCAAGTTTCATTTGTGATTTCCTGCACGGGAGAGCGATTTTGGCCAGTTCGATGGCTGTTTTCCCTGAAGAGGGATCCTTGCCTATGCGCTTATCATTCTGCCAGCAACGTCTCATTTTCACACGGATTCTTGTTAGCATTAAAAAATGAACGTGGCTCCCAGGATATCCTCGTGCGGTGATCCAACGATTAAAATATGTTCGAAGCAGTTCGATTCTTAAGGGGCGAGCTTCCGCCTTAAGGTTTTGTGCATCTAAATCCACTTGTGCTTAGGCTTGAGAGACCTGTACTTATCTCAGTTTCCTTTGGTTCGCTTTGCATCTATCATCCATTCAGAGGTGACCGATGTGGTTTGATAACGGGTCTAATGTTAACGAGAACTACTAGACCTAGTTTGCATATCAAAGATAGCAATTACAGTCAGCTAGTGGAAAAACTAAACACTAAATTTGTATGACTAACGGCCTTAACTCGATGTCTTTTTCGGTCGAGCGATAACTTCAGTATATACTTCTAGTGTTCAGTCAGTTTTCTATTTCTGAATTGTCACTCTCTGACTTACCTTTGATAGCGTAATCTCTTCCCTTATGATCAAATAGTTTGCACCAGTCACAGCCATACATGTGTGCCTACTGGACCCCTAGTAGTGAGTTTGAAGGATTACCGGGAAGTTTTCAGACTGGCTACAATCTGTAGATAAGATCGGTCAGGTGATCCTTTGTCTGGCCACTATCGACTGTTGACCTGGGGAACATCCGTCTGTGGATTACCTTGCGCTGATGTGAGGAAGTAGCCGCTCGGACGCGTAACTGTTTATTGTAAAATATAAAACAAAGGGTTCATTTGAATCATGCTTCAAAATCTTAGTCTCCTTAGACGTACTTCTGAACTTTCCTGGGTGTCGTCTGAATGTTTGACACCCGCGGAAGAACGCAGTCGAATAAGCCAGTGATTTTAACCCGTTGGTTGGTTAATTGAAGGCGAAGTGCTTCAGATGGCAAACAGATGTAACTCACAACTCTGATCAGTGATATGCACCGTCACACTGTCATATATATATATATATATATAAAATGTATAATATAATAATAATATAATACATATGATAATGAAATTACGGATTGGGGTTTATTTTGGATATAAGGTTGCCTACAGTGCTCGTTTCACAGTGATGATCTTGTGCATTGTCCCAGGACCTTGCCTCATTATAATTCTCTATGACGGGTTAACTATTCTCTATCGGAAGCTGGATGCGTCGAACCGTCTGCATAGAAAATAAAATAACGCGAATGATAGAATTCGTGATTCAAAATCTTGCGACACTACAAGGGCGCATCGGTGCCCAGCTGCCACACCACCCGAAGTATGCATAAGGACTGAGCTACTGCCTAGGTAGTCGGGATCCGTGGTTATGTTCGAGCCACGCACTTTTCGGTTAGGAAGCTCGCGCTTTAACAACTGAGCTATCTCGAACGCTTGTCACCGTATCATTTGTTCAACCATATAATACGATGTATACATTCCAGGCAAACTGTCGATCAAGCCAGGTCATTCATCAAGAGGCTGTTGGTTTTATGGGTTAATGTAGTGAAGGTGACCTTGTCACCAACCACTTACGCGATGAGTAAGCGGTACATCTAATTAAGCCGCAAATGGCTTTAATGTTGCGCTGTCTTCGAAAACTGAAGTAGCCAGTACGAGACCTAGAGATTTTTTCCAGTTTGGTGCCTCGAGGATGTTTTTCCGAAGAGAGGGAACACCGGTGCTACAAAGGTTGTTTTCTCGTTCATAGTATGGTGTTTGGGTTGTTTTTCTCTTCGCAAGCTCACATGATTGTCGGTTGTCGACCACTGTCTTTCGCTTTTCTTGTGATACACACTGACCTGTTGATGTTATCTATAAATTCCCATTTACGTCTGAACCGAAATCGCTGAGAGGCATGTTGTTTTTAATCACAATTTGATCCACTCACGTCCGTCTATCTACATCATTTTGTTTGAGCGTTTGCAATCTGATTCGGTTCGATTAATCTTCTCTTGTTCCGACCACCTGTTGTCTTTCACATACGGTGTTTGTGTTCGAACCTTGTAAGTATGTGGCTGGCCGCTACATGGAATGTGCTGGCGCACAAACACCTAGAGCGTTCGACGCGTTTCTTCATTTATGAGCTATCGAATGCTGGCGGAGGGATAGACGTAAATCATCGGTGGTTTATGGTTTCCGCCATAGCGAGCTGGAGAAAAGAGCTTGAATGGCGTTGGCGTCAGCAATCAGGTATGCGAAAGGAATCGCAGTTCACCTTTGTGGAAATACTCGCCACTTGGTGGTCTTGCGTGATTGACCGAAAAATGAACGGCTGTTGATAAGGTGCCTTATCAGTGTTGGTCAACGCAACACACTAGTTACGATACGCAGAGTATGCACATAAAAATGAGGTTTCCGTCAAGCATTCCCATGCATTTGGGACGTTACGATTTTCTCAATAGCTGCCGGTCACTAAGTGGCCGCTGTTACTTGGTGGTTTCGATTACCGCCAGTGAGCAGCTGATGTGTTGGCAACTAACGCAATGGCCATCGAAATCAGTGCAGGGCCGATCTACCAATTTTTCATGTGCAAAACCTTTCTGTCAACCATTCGTACATTCGCAATATTCGTTCATTCACAACCGATTCGATGGCATGAAGCCAGTTAACGTTGGCTTGTTAACACCAGTTGGTTCCCGTAATGGATAACCGAGGCTCTTCTGGATTGCCTGTTGCTTATGGGAACCAGATACCTATCCAGTACGTATGTTTGAGGACCAGATATCAACTGAAAATCGACCTCATTATCGCCAGCGGTTTTGTACATGAAAAATTGACCAAGGTTTCTATTTTTTTTACCGTCCGCGGCTAATGTGGTGCGCATTAAAATTATGAACACCCGGAACATGAAACCTTACCCCACAGTCACTTACTCGCCACATGATCGCAGCACGGAAAGGTGACCTTCATCTCCGACGAAAACTGTTGGTTCTTTGGACGCCCAGAGGAGATTGTTAGATAATGATTGTGAACTTCCTAAATCACGCAAGCTTCGACACTGTTCAGTAAGGTCTAATGACGGATGGTTATTTCGATTTCTGATGCGTTGCAGTTCATCTATCTTTTTACTGGCCACAAGTCTGTGAGTGTGATCGAATCGTTGAATATCAAAAGTATGGCCACTGTACTTGTGACTCGTTCCCAATGAAGCAAGGGTCTAGTCCATAAAATGGAACAATAGCTAGTCTTACTGGAACCACCTCACCAACCAGTTGATTGCCAGAAAATGTGGCCACAAGTCGCTAACTTTACTACCTACCATTCAAGGGAATGTTCCATATCTTGATCGATAGTATTCAAAACTATGACGGAAAACTTGTTACACATCTGCTCCCCGATCCAAATTAGGCTGACTCGTCGATGCTGCTGTTGTCTTGCTGATTTCGAAAGTAAACTGCCGTTTGCAATTTTCCCACGCTGAATTGAATTGAATTAAAATTACCACATGTTATGATATATCACATCTAAACTCGATTTGTTTAGTAAATTTAAAGCAATTAAGCCACTTGTGATGCATCTCATTGAGCTAAGTAATGGCTGAAGATATACGAAAGAGAACATTCTTTATTGGTGGTACATGCTACTGCTGACGCCCCCCTTCTTACAATTTCACGTTTTCCGTCTTTCACCCTCCTCCACCCAAATGTGAATACTTTCTTCGCAGGTCCCAGCTCTAGGACTGACCGTTTTGCTCGCCCTGAATCACACTCAGCTGCAGCTTCTGAACACACGAGTTCAGTCACAACCCTAAACACTTCGAAGTCTGTTTTCATTCCCCGAAAGCCTGTCTACTTAGCCACCTTTAATGTTCGCACACTGAAACAAGCAGGTCAACAGGTGGCTCTTGCTCGTACGCTGGATTC